>JZKD02S1222448.1:661936-688619 GCA_000966675.3 Picea glauca | reverse complement strand
AACCGAGCCTTGCATAGCTCAACCGGCCACATCCCCTTTCAAGTGGGGTTGGGATTCCAACCATTGGGTCCCATAGATGTTGCACTTCCCCTTGCGGTCACCTCGACTGACTCGTCTCCTGCTCCAAATGAAGCTGACAAAGCCACCCGGTTCATAGAGTGGATCCAGCACATTTGCCAATAGGTTCAGGATATCCTACAGAAGTCCAATGACAAGTACAAACAACGCCATGATCAACATCGGGTGCCGCATAAGTTTCAAGTGGGAGACAAAGTTTGGTTGCACTTGCAGAAAGAGCGCCTTACAGGACCCCATCGGAATCTTCGCCCACTCCGTTATGGACCATACACTATCACCAAGGCCATGGGGAATAATGCTTTTGAGCTCAACATTCCTCCTTTCCTTGGCCTGCACCCAGTGTTCAACGTGGATCTACTTCACCCTTATTTCCCACCATTATTGGACACCTCAGAAGTAGCATAACAAATGACACCAACAGATCTCAACCCCGACTGCATACAATAGGCATCCAATGATCAGATTATGGATAGACAGATAAATGGCACTCAACAACAAAGGATCCAGCTTTATCGAGTCGTCAAAGCAGGGCAGCTCCTGCACCAAGGCAAGTGGCTCACCCGGGGCCAAATTCAGCAGAAATTTCCTCATCTAATGGGGGACCTCAACGTAATGGATACCATTGCTTCCTAAGGAGGTAGGATTGATATAGATGTATATCAGTGGCCACCCACCTTTTCCAACTGGCTCAAAACACTTTTCTGACATTTTTGGCAATTTACTATTTTTAGCAGTTGTTTGGGTCCTCAACTTCTGGAGCCGTTTTGAGGCCCTAAATAATGTTTTTTGGGGCATGTGTTGTAAAAATTTTGTTCAAATGTTGTAGTCCTTGGATAGATCTTTCCAATGAGGTATTATATTCCTAAAACGAAGATCGTATGCAAAAGTTACGACCCCGGGAAGTTGATGTACTCACTTACCCAAACGGGGCCCACATGACTTTTGGCGCTTCAGCTCCTAGGGTTAGGTTTTTGGATGTCTAGGAATTTTGGCATTCTTGTTTATTGTAAAATGGCCTTCAGAGCCTCATTGTAATCATCTTCTTGTGAATGCGTGTTGTCGTCACATCTCTTCTCAGAGATAAGCCGCCACCATTCCAACAAGCTTGTTTCCGCTGCATTTTACAGTTTCAGCTTATTTCGTTATTTAATAGAAAACCAGTTTTACTGTATCTCTGTTATTTTTGTGTTAAGCACCTGCTAATAATCGGTATTCATTTCATTCTACTCATAAAATCCAGATCATTCAATAACATACAATTTACAGCCACAAGCCCCTTTGGCTTACAAATTGAAACATATAGTCATAAACATTTCTCAAACCTCCTCAGGTCTTGGGCCGAACCCCCTTCCCCTCTTTTCATATCATTCATATGATGTATTTATAATCAAAATAGTCCACCACTACTAGGAGTGCGAGCTAGCCTTCCTATCCTAGGATTTTCCAGTGTTGTGTGTCTTCTCTTGTCTTTCATGTTCCTTCTGTCAGAAGGAAACTCTTATCAGTATGAGCCTACAGGAAACACTTCCCTCTATGTTACTCTGGGTTGATATTTTTCTGTCTCGTCAGCCAGACCCTCCATGCTTCCATTTAAGGGGGTAGTCCATTGTTCAACCACCAATCCTTCCTTCATTAATTGATTTCTCCTTGGGATAAGGACGAGGCCTAATGCCTAGTTTGTTTCCATGCGCTACTCTCAGATTGGACCCTATATAAGCACGTGATTGTAGAAGTTGCCAAGGGAAGTTTGGATCCACACTGCTCCTACCCTCACAATCCACCACCAACTACCACGTACCTCTTTATCTTTACCATGGTTTCGATTATCAAATCGATCTAATATTTTAACGTTTGAGCACTTTCTGTCCCCATAATGAAATGTGGTCATCTTGTCACAATCTGCGATCTGGGAAAACCCTGCTTTTGTTTGCACATGATTCTCTCGAATGGACCCTACATCAACACATGATTGCGAAATTTGTCAAGGGTGTTTTGGTTCCACACCGCTTCGACACCTACAATCCTCCACCAACTACCACACACCTCTTCCGCTATACCATGGTTTCGATTGTGGGACCACTCTAGAATTTTAATGTTTGAGCATGTTCCATCCCCACAATGAAGTGTGGTTGTCGATCTGTTGCAATATGTGATCTGGGTAACCCTGCTATTTTAGTGCCCCTGCTAAAATTTATCTATTTTCCAGCTCTAGAATCCTTTTAACCATGTTTAGAGATGGCACCAATTTTGGCGCTTGAAAGATTTGAATGTTGAGCAAGAATCTCTCCCGAAGGATGATTTCTCGAATTTGATGTGGTAGCCTGATGTCATTGTTGTCACATCTATTGATGGATGAGCGTCATGTGTCTTTGGTACTTCGACACTTTGGGCTTCGGGAGTTTTGGATTGTGAAGCATAAAAAATCCCAAAGTGGTATGGGCCCGGAGTGACGTGGTAGCCTAAAATGAATACTATGCATCCTTGGTGGATAAGTGCCAAGTGTCTTCAACACTTTGGCACTTTGGACTTCGAGAGTTTTGGATTGTGAAGCATGAAAAACTCTCAGAGTGGTATGGGCCCAAAGTGACGTGGCGACCTGACGCCATGTGATGTCACAGCTACTAATGGATGAGTTCCATGTGTTGAGTTGAAAAACACCTGTGGGGAGGTAGGGCCCGAAGCAACGTGGCAGCCTGACATCACTTAGAGACTTTGGATCTTCGAGACTTTGGGATCTTTAGATGAAAATATCCCAAAGTAACTTTCTCCTGGTTGACATGGCAACCTCTCGTTACTTTGGCGCTTCGATCTTTGGGAGATTTTGAATACGGGCATGAATATCTACCGAAGTGACTTTCTCCTGGTTGACGTGACAACCTCTCGTTACTTTGGAACTTTGGGCTTTGGGAGATTTTGAACATGGGCATGACTATCTCCCGAAGTAAATTTCTCCCCATTGAGGTGGCAACCTCTCACTACTTCGAGACTTCGGGACTTTGGTACTTCTATTTGGTCATTAATCCTTGCATGATTTTGAAACTCTGAATGCACGAGAGCCATTAATATGATCTTGACATGGGACCTCCATCATTGAAAATTGAACCTACCTATTTTCTTGTATTTCAAGCCCGAAATGAACTACTCTAAATGCTGCATTTTTCTCATAGTTTTTCCCTGCGCATACAACATACTTTATCGACTTGACTTTATCAACCAGAAGAGGAAAAAATTATAGGAAGGTATGTAGAAAAGAGAGAGACTCTGCAGAGATTACAACGAGGCTATCCAAGCCTTTTTACAATAAACAGGGATGAAAAAACCATAGACATCCAAAAACCTAACCCTAGGAGATGAAATGCCAAAAGTCATGTGGGCACCGTTGGGGTAAGTTAGTACATCAACTTCCCAGGGTCATAAATTTTGCATACAATCTTTGTTTTAGGCCCACGATAGCCTATTGGAAAGGTCTATCTGAAGACTACACATGTTTTCGTCAAAATTTGACTCCATCTATAGTTTGATTATGGCTATCCCTAAAAATATTGTTTAGGGCCTCAAAATGGCCCCGAAAGTCAGGGACCTAAAAACTAGGAAAAAACTGCCAAACTGGAAAACTGCCAAAATGACCTAGTTGGAATAGGTAGGATTCCACCGACATCCATCTAGATAAATCCTCCCCCCTTAGGAATCCATGGTATGCATTGCATTGAGTTCCCCCATCAGATGAGGAAAGTTCTGTTGAATTTGGCCACGAGTGAGCCACTTTCCTTCGTGCAGGAGCTGCCCTGCTTTGACAACTCGATAATGTTGGATCCTTTGTTGGTGAGTGCCCTTGACTATTGTCAGGGATGAGTTTAAGGCTGGAAGTTTATTTTTAAATGTGGAAACCTTGGAAAATCTTATTAATCCTTCATATTCCAACTATAAATGTTTGGCGATATTTTTGTCAAAATATTAAAATTTCTAAGGATTTTATATAGTTTGTATAATTTTTTGGCAATTTTCAAGTTAAAATAATTTTATCCTATAGAATTTGAGCGAATCGTTTTTAGAATAGAGAATCTTTTTTAGGAAAAACCATGGAAAATTATCCCATGAGCGAAATTTAGCCCCTAAAATCATCTTGGCCCGTTGTATCCACAATATGATCACTCGATGCTTGTTGCATGCAGTCATGGTTGATCTCTATTGGTTTCAATTGTTATGCTATCATTGAGGTGTCCAATAGTGGTGAAAAATAAGGCCAAAGGAGATCCACATTGAACATTGGGTGTAGGCCAAGGAAAGGGGAAATGTTGAGCTCAAAAGCATTGTCACCCACAACCTTGGTGATGGTGTAAGGTCCATAATGGAGTGGGAAAATCTTTCGATGGGGTCTTGTAAGGCATTCTTTTTGCAAGTGAAACTAAACTTTGTCTCCCACCTGAAACTTATGTGGCACCCGATGTTAATCATGGTGATGCTTGTACTTGTCATTGGACTTTTGTAAAATATCCTAAACCTGTTGGAAGATGTGATGCATCCGCTCAATGAACCAGGTGACTTTGTTAGCTTCAGCTAGAGTAGGTGACAAGTCAGTTGGAGTGGCCGCAAGGAGCAGTGAAATATCCATGGGACCCAGTGGTTGAAATCGCAATCCCACCTGAAAGGGTTTGTGGTCAATTGAGCTATGTAGGGCTTGATTGTAGATATGATGAACATAGGGAAGACTCTCATCCCATGTGTGGGGGTGCTTGGAATTGTACATGTGCGGGATATGTATGATCATTCGATTGATGACCTCAGTTTGGCCATCTGTCTGGGGGGTGGAAGGAAATGGATTTGGTAAGCTTGGTGTCCAGTAGTGACCAAAGGCTCGACTAGAAGTTTTTGAGGAACCAATGTTCCCAATCTAAGAAAATAATTTGTGGGATTCCAAAATGTACCCATACTCGTTCAAAGAAGATCTTGGCAGTTGCCTCTACTGTGATGCTCTTATTACATGCGGCTAGAATCGCCATCTTAGAAAACAGATCAATAACCACAAAAACACAGTCATTTCCCCTCTTGGTGGATGGAAGGATTGTCATGTAGTCCATTGAGATGGATTCCCATAGCATGTTAGGAGTAGGTGGAGGGGTGTATAGGCCCTATTTCTTAGTGGTTGGTTTGGCAATTGCACAGGCAATGTAGGATCTGATGTACTTGCTGACATCCTGTCAAATTTTCATCTACTAGAAAAAATTTTGCAGCACTATCACCATCTTTTCGACACCGAAGTTTACTACTATGTGACTATAGTGGGATTCCCAAATAAGCTTCACTCACTCTCTTGACATAATGTAGAGATGGCCTAGATGACACAACAACCTATCTTGAAGATGGGAATTAGTGACAACTGAGTTTTCTCTCAACATTTGGTAAGTGGTGGTGAAATCAAATTCTGTCTCATATAGTTGGGTCCATTTGGAGGTCTCGTGGTTGCAAGAGTATAGCGCCATGGTGAGTGTCGTGACTATAGGTCGGCTTAGGTAATGAACAAATCAGTTGGTTCTTCCTGTTTTATACTTGATGTTGAGGTGGAACTGTTGCAAGTATGTGGACCACTTCTGATGGTGGTCATTCTACAATTTTCCTTGGGTCTGCATGAACTAGGGTGGCTTATGATTAGTGTTGATGATTGTCTCCTTCCCAAGAATGTAATGTCTCCACTAGCAGTAGGATTTCACAATGGAGTACATTTCTTTATTGTAAGTAGGGTACTTACAAGAAACATTTGATAGTGTCTCACTATGATAGGCCACAGGGTGGTCGTGTTGAATGATAATTGTGCCCACAACATAGTCTAAGGCATTTGTCTCGATCCCAAAGGGTTGTTGCAGGTCCAACAATGAAAGTATTAGAGTTGATCTCAAGCGCTGCTTTAAATCATCAAACGCTTGTTGTTGGTATAGGCCCCACACAAATTTTTCCTTACCACCACCCCTGGTTACTTGGTTTAGGACCCATGCAATATGGGTGAATCCCAACATGAACCTGCGGTAGAAATTGGTAAGGCCCAAGAATATTTGAATCTCAGTGAGTGTAGTTGGGGCTGACCAATCATGGATGACCTAGATATTGGTTGGATCCACATGCACACCATGTTGATCAATGATGTATCCTAGGTACTGGACCCTTTTCATGTCGAAGGAGCATTTTTCCAAGTTGGCAGACAGGTTGTGCTACCGCAGGGTATGCAACACCTACTGAATATGTTGCAAGTGTTCCACCTAAGTCTTGTTGTAGATGAGGATGTCATCCAGATACACCACTACAAATGTATTGGTGAAAGGTGAGAGGACATCGTCCATCATCCTCATGAAATTTGTTGGAGCATTTTTCAAACCAAAGGGCATGACCATCCATTCAAAAAGACCTTCTTTTGACTTGAAGGTTGTCTTCAATACATATGTTTGTTCTATTAGGACCTATTGGTAGCCGGACTTCAAATCAATCTTACTCAAGTATTTGGTTCCCTTGAGCTGATCAAGGAGATCGTCGATTTGGGGAATCAAGTATCGGTTCCTAACTGTGATTTTATTTATAGCCCAGTAATCAATGCAGAGTCACCAGGTCTCGTCTTTCTTCTGCACTAGCATGATTGGGCTCCCACCAAGTGATGAGATGGGTTGGATGTGCCCCTTGTGGAGTAGATCTTGGATTTTTTTCTTGATCTCCTCATTTTCTAATAGAGAGCCACGGTAGACTGGCCTGTTGGGAAGCAGTGTGTTGGGGGTCAGATTGATGGGATGCTTGACCTGACAATGCAGAGGTACCTCGGTAGGTGAGGTGGAGATATCTTTGTATTCTTCCATGAACCTATACACTTGATTCTGCTATGTGGACAGATCTACCATGAAGGCCCTGGATGTGTCTGCAATCTTTCTCTCACTCTAAGAGAGAATAAAAAAGAATACAAACTTCTATGTCTGAGAGATGACCTTCCTGCATTGCTTTCTAGAGATCAAGGAAATAACACTAGGTGGGACTACCTGAGGTATCCTATAAAATTTCCTATTCAAAGTAATAATAACACTATGAGGCCTAGACTCATATACAACATGATGTTTCCATAAAAAAGTTTGGACCAAAAGAAAATTACAAACTCCAATAGGCGAAACATCACATAGTACCTCATATTTGAAGGGCTTGATGTCATACAATAGGTAAAATTGTTGGCTGACATGAAGATCACTTCCTTGGCAAAGCCATCCAATGGTGTAGGGTTGTGGCTGCAGTGTTGTCAGCAGGGCTAGCCTCTTGATGACCTTTGCTGAGATGAGGTTCTTATGTCTACCACTATCAATGATGAAGTGCAGTGTGGTGCCTTCACCCACATTTGTGATTGAAAGAGAGGCTCACATTCCTCTGGCCCGTCTGGCTCACTAGGATGGATCTTGGTGGTCGCAATGGTGGCAGTGGGTACCCTGTCAATGATATGTCTCCCCCTTTCTGGTTTTGAATCAGATTCAGAACCTGCATCTGATTCAAAGGTTTTCACCTCAGCCACCAGTGTCTGTTTTGAGCGACAATCAACAATGTTATGCCAGGGGATATTATGGAAGTCGCACCACTTCCTGGTATCTTGCTTTGATTTTCTGGTGTCCTTCTTTTCTTGCATCTTAACCTTGTTGTCCTGAGGCTATCCATATTTTCTCTTTCCTTTATTTTATGCGTTAGGGCTTTCCTTATTTTTCTATGAGGGGTTTCAAGGCCCAAATTACTGCATCTTTTGTTTAAGCTTCTACTCGATTTTGACGGCATATCGATAGGCCGTGCCCAAGGATGAGATGTCTAAAAAATCCATTTTTTTCTGGATGTATCTATGCATACCACCATGATACTTGAGAGCTAGATGTTGCTCAGAATATTTGATACCCAGCTTGGTGCGCAAGGTATGGAAGATATTTGTGAACTCTGGCACTACTTGGTCTATTTCCTTCCACAGTGTGGTCCATTTTGTATACAAGTCATCATAGCTTCCGAGAGGGTAGTATTGTTCCTTAATAGCATCCCTAAAGGACTCCCAGGTGAACTATTGTAAATAATGATGGTTCCTCTATTTCATTTTTCTCACAAAAAGTTTCCCACCAATCTTTGACATGGGGAATGACTTTGAGGAGTGCAAAAGTAATCGTTTCTCTATTCAAAAAGTTATGGACATAAAAATACCCTTCTAGTAGATTCAACCATTTTTCTACAGCATCTGTGTCTATCTAACCTTCAAATATAGTAATATCAAAGTTGAAATTTACCTTGAAGGGGTGACGCCTCCGCTCGAGGAAGATGCATCGCTTGTTGGTAGTCGTTGAAGGATTTGCACAAAACTATCCATCATATCATTCCTTTGTTGTATGAGGGCTTCCTCAAGAAACATTTGGAAAGGATCTCCTATCCCATCATATTTATTTTTTCCCACCATGAGAGGTCACTAAGGAATGAAAGAAATTTTTTCCTCATGAGAAACAATCTCGAGATCCAATTGTTTGTACCCTAACCTCGTCGGGGACATGCATTAAGAACGACAAGGAGAAAACCGCTCTGATACCACTAATCCATATTTTATCAGCAGACTGAAATGAATATAGATTATTATTATGTTTAACATAGAAGAACAAGGAACAATAATAGAGATACAGTAAAACTGGTTTCTATTCAATAAGGAAATATGATGAAACTGTAAAATGCGGACTAAAACCAAGCTTGCTAGAATGGTGGTGGCTTATCTCTGAGAAGCGATGTGATCGCAAGAAGATGGTTACAATGAGACTCTCCAAGAATTTCTACAATAAAAAGGAATTCCAAAATCCTAGACATCCAAAAATCTAACCCTAGGAGATGAAGTGCCAAAAGTCATGTGGGCCCCATTTGGGTAAGTTAGTACATCAACTTCTCGGGGTCGTAAATTTTGCATACAATCTACATTTTAGGTGCACGATAGCCCGTTGGAAAGGTATACTCAAGAAATATACATGTTTACCTTAGAATTTAAATTTAGCTATAGACTAACTATGGCGAGCCATAAAAACATTGTTTAGGGCCTCAAAATGGCCCCGAAAGTCAGGAACCCGAAAAATAGGAAAAACCTGCCAAACTGGAAAACTACCAAAATGAGCCAGCTGGAATAGGTGGGAGGCCACCTACATCCATATGGACCAATACTACCCAGTTAGGAAGTAATGGTATCCATTGCATTGAGTTCCCCCATTAGATGAGGAAATGTCTGCTAAATTTGGCCTCAGGTGAGCCACTTCCCTTGGTGTAGGAGTTGACCTGCTTTGACAAATCGATAAAGTTGGATCCTTTGTTGGCAAGTTACCTTGACCTGTGTGTCCACAATATGATCATTGGATTCATGTTGCATGCAGTCAGGGTTGATATCTATTGCTGTCAATTGCTCTACTATCTCTGAGGTGTCCAATAATGGTGGGAAATAAGGTCGAAGGAGATCCACGTTAAACACTAGGTGCAGGCCAAGGAAAGGGGGAATTTTGAGCTCAAAATAATTTTCATTGACAACCTTGGTGATGGCATAAGTTTCATAACGAAGTGGGAGAAGCTTCCTATGGGGCCCTATAAGGCGTTCTTTCTGCAAGTGCAACAAAACATTGTCTCCCACCTGAAGCTTATGTGGCACCCGGTGTTGATCATGGTGTTGCGTGTACTTGGCATTGGACTTATTTAAAATATCCTAAAACTGTTGGCAAATGTGATAGATCCTCTTAATGAACTGGTTGGATTTGTTATCTTCAGTTGGAGCAGGTGACAAGTTGGTCGGAGTGGCCGCAAGGGGTAGTGCAATATCCATGGGACCCAATGGTTGGAATCCCAATCCCACCTGAAAGGGGTTGTGGTCGGTTGAGCTATGTAGGGATCGATTGTAGATATGATGAACATAGGGAATACTCTCATACCATGTGTGGGGGTTCTTGTAATTTTACATGCACATGATATGCACGATAATTTGATTGACGACCTTGGTTTGGCCATCTATCTAGGGGTGGAAGGCAGTGGATTTAGTGAGCTTGGTGTTCAGCAGTGACCAGAGCCTCGACCAGAATGTGTTGGGGAAAATTATGACTATGGAAAGTAGTGACTTCGTCTACAGTCTGACTTTGGCGATCCCTAAAAATGTTGTTTAGGGCCTCTAAACGTCCATGGAAGTCAGGGACCCAAAAACTAGGAAAAAATTGCCAAACTGGAAAACTACCAAAATGAGCTAGCTGGAATAGGTGGGAGGACACTGAAATATATCTAGATCAATAATCCCCCATTAGGAATAAATGGTCTCCATTTCATTTATTTCCCCCATTAGATGAGGAAATTTCTATTGAATTTGGCGTTGGGTGAGCCACTTACCTTGGTGCAGGAGTTTCCCTGCTCTAACAACTCGATAAAGCTCGATCCTTTGCTGGTGAGTGACTTTGACCTGTGTGTCCACAATATGATCATTGGTTGTTTGTTCCATGCAGTCAGGGTTGAGCTCTATTGGTGTCAACTATTCTTCTATCTCTGAGGTATCCAATAATGGTGGGAAATAAGGCCGAAGGAGATCCACGTTGAACATTGGGTGCAGGCCAAGGAAAGGGGGAATTTTGAGCTCAAAATCATTGTCTCCAACAGCCTTAGTGATGTTGTGAGGTCCATAACAAAGTGGGAAAATATTTTGATGGGGCCCTGTAAGGGGTTCTTTCTGCAAATGCAACCAAACTTTATATCCCACCTAAAACTTATGTGGCACCCGATGTTGATCATGGTCTTGCTTGTACTTGACATTGGACTTCTATAAAATATCCTAAACCTATTGGTGGATGTGTTGGATCCACTCAATGAACCAGGTGGCTTTGTAAACTTCATTTGGAGAAGGTGATGATTTGGTTAGGGTGGCCGCAAGGGGTAGTGCAATATCCATGGGACCCAATGGTTAGAATCCCAATCCCCCCTGAAAGGGGTTGTGGTCAGTTGAGATATGTTGGGCTCGATTTTAGATATTTTGAACATAGGGAAGATTCTCATCCCATGTGCAGGGGTGCTTGGAATTGTATACGCACGGGATATGCATGATCATTCGATTAACAAACTCGGTTTGGCCATCTGTTTGGGGGTGGAAGGCAGTGGATTTGGTGAGCTTGGTGTCTAGCAGTGACCAGAGGCTCGAGCGAAATGTGCTGAGGTATGGTCTGATTGTGGCGAGAAATGACTCTGTCTACAGTATGATAGTGGCGAGCCCTAAAAATGTTGTTTAGGGCCTCAAAATGGCCCCAGAAGTCAGGGACCCAAAAACGAGGAAACAATTGCCAAACTAGAAAACTAGCAAAATGAGCTAGTTGGAATAGGTGGGAGGCCACCGAAATCCATATGGATCAAACATGGTCAACCAATATCGACTCAATAACATGCCATAGTTATCAGGAATGTCCACTACTATTATATCTATGGTTTGATGAACTTTTGGGTTAGCAAACATCCTGATCAAAACCTTTTTCAACTCTCTGATCACCTTAACTTCAGTTCTATCTAAATGGATTATTTGAATGTTAGATAGTCTTGGATTGATGTTAATATTCTCATATACTTTAAGGGGAATGACATTATATGAAGCTCTTGATTCCACCATGCAATTATGAACATTCCTATTGAAGACTTCAAAAGTGATGAGAAAAGAAGGGGTGTTGGACCTAGATCTTTGACCTGTTAAGGATGCATTAGTCACAACCCGAATTTTGGATGGAGCACTGTTGTCAAGCTAAGTTACCTTTTTGGTTACCCTTTTGGTTCCCAAGTTTGATTCTCGAAATCTAGGAGAAGTTTTACCTTGCAGCATCCTGATGAAATTTTCTTGGATTTGTGGAATCTTCATGAGTTCAAACAAAGAAATGATGGATTTTGTTTTCTTTATATCTTCCAAAAATTCATATTCCAATTTGGCCAAAGGTGTAGGAAAATTATTTGGTTTCATTGTTTGATCTATTGTTTTGGGATTGGAGGAAATATTCTTAGATGAATTAAGGGTAGTGTTGGTTGAAAGACAGGATTGTTTGGGAGTAGTGGTAGTGGGAGAAACATGATTAGGGGTGGCAGGGGTGTTATCAGTAATATTCTTACCGTCACTCATAGTGGTTATTATGTTTTGTGAGACGTGTAATTATTTAGCTTCTTCTTCATCTTCTCCAAAAGATATGTCCCAAAAACCATTTAACTGTTGTTCAACCAGCTCATCAAAATCCTAGGGTTTTTCTTATTGTTCGTGACCTCCATTTCCCTCATCAGTGTTTTCAGCCATATTATCTTTTGCCCATGTTTGAAGTGCCTCGAAAATATCTTTCATATTGAAGAGTTTCGTCTAAGAGGGCACATATTTGATGGTCGGGGAAGTGTTACTATCTTTCTTGGGTGGGAACTTAAAAAACATTTTCTGATTGAAATATCCCTCTCCATTACCCCTTTTCATGTCAACCAAGTCATTGGATATAATTTTGATTATTCTTTGAAGATATTACATATCCATCGAATTAGAGGGATTTTTATCTTCACGAGATTTTGATGCAGAGATTTTACTTTTAGCTTTATCTTTAGATGGTTCTGAATTGGAACTACCTTTTAAACTTAACAATTTTTTCTCAAATTTAAGGGCTTCCTGGAAAGCTTCTTCTAGAGTATCTTTTTCAGAATTTTTTACATACATGTCCATGGACATGGGTAAACCAGAGTTATAAAATTCAATCATGACATCTTCAGTAGGTTTTGAGGCCCTTGGGATTCATTTTAACAAAGTGAGGAACTTTTGATTATAATCAATAAATAATTCTTTAGAATCCATCTTGACTCTTGATAGTTTGAGAACCAAGGTGGCTGGTGTTTTATTTTCCCCAAATGTTTCAGAGGAAAGAGTTTTCAAAATTCCTCCAATTCAAAATGGAATATTATTCTAGAGATAAATACCACGTAGATTCTTTTTCCTTGAAGGTAAGGGGAAACAAATGAAAGACAACATCTTCGTGGCATATGCTTTGTAGCCTAATAGCCAACATGAATTTCTTAATATGATTCTCAGTTGAATTCTTTTTGTTGGGATCAAATTTAGGTAGGAATTTCTCAAGGTGTCTAGGTATGTCATGTTGAAATTTTGGTACAATGACAACATCAGCAAACAACCAAGGTTGGTAGGGGGGTGATTCTAGTTCACATTTTCTGCAGCCATGCTCAGAGGATGATATACAATGATCTGATAGGGGTTATCTTCCAATTCACTCTCAGATTTGTCCCCTTCTTCGTAATTTTCTTCCGACTCGATTCTGGGGGTGTGAGGGGGAGAATCAGGAGATGAGGGTGGTCTACCTCCTTATCCACCGGTGAGTATATGATACTCAATATTAAATTCTAAAGCCTTGGTTAAATCATGCATACCTTCAGGAACATGATATTCAAGAGTTCCAACACAACAGTTTTCTTGATATGCGTAAGGGTCAGTGAAATAGGGATCTGTATGTCAAAGGTCTTCCCAATTTTCATGCAAAGAGTAATCTAAGGGAACTAGTATAGTCTGTTTGCTACGTTTTCTAGTCAATGCACGATTGGTTCATTTGGTCAAATGCCTGACTAAAGCCTCGATATCCGAGATAGTTAATATATGTGGTTGAGGAGAAGAGAAAGATGTTTCGGAATGTGAGGGAATGTGGTAAGTGTTGATCTGAGCTGGAGTATTCACCATACATTCTAAAGGGAATAAATTATGTTCAGAGTAAATTTCATGGGAATTAGTCATGGAGGAAAATCTTACTTTTGGGGAAGAACGAGAAGAATTTAAATTTCTATTTGTAGCCATTCAGTTCTGTGGCCCTCCTTGTGGCGCCATTTATGTTGACGGGACAAAATGGCCCATTCAATCAGTTGAGGGAAAACTCTTTATGGAAGGTCCCAATTAGACTCACTCTCGTTTGGAGTAGCACTTTCGACTAGATTTTGTCTTGCTTACCAACTAACTAAAACAATTACTAAAATACTAACTAAAATATGAATCTCAGAACCAGAGGTTCTTAGATGAATTAAAAAAAAATAAGATACAAGAAGTAAACACAACTAACTAATATAAAACTAAGAAATATGATTATTTTTCTAAGATGCAATCTATAAACTGATACTATTTAAATTAACCTATCATGATCAGGAGCAAACTAACAGAATAGATGAATACAATGAATAATCCATATAACTTCAGTAGAATAAATTTGTGACACAAGTGGTACATGAATTTGATAGCATATTTTGTTAGAACCAAAGAATTGATAAAATCAACGACATTATACTATTGTTTTACTCATCCTGAAAAACCATGATAATTGTAAAATAAAAGCATTTATTTGGAAGGAATTCATCAACAAATATTCACAGGCTACAAATAGAGAGATGCATAAACAAAAAAATATCATTCACACATATCAATACCATAATCTTTCAATTTAGAATGTCTCTTGGATTCGAATTAACTTGCAACAAAAATATTGTCTTCGTAGTTTCAAAAACCAAAATCCATTTCAAATGGGAAGCAGTCCCTTTATATAGTGAGGGGTGAACTTTACAATTGTTTTTCTTGGTAATCATAGAAATTTGAGTCGTTTCACATAAAGGACTCTTCATTTTCCAAAAAATATTACAATATCATAAGAAAAAAACATCTGGAGAGAAATGAGGAATTTTGTAATCATGATATGGTCTTCTCCTATTGTTGGTCTTGGTATTCCTTCCAAGTGGAGTAGTCATTTAAAATTCTCTCGATCTTTCTCGATTGCAATATATCTAAGACAGATTCTCCATTACAGACTTTTGCAGACACTTCTTGATATAATTGCTCCATCGTGGCTTTTACAAAAGATTGAATCTTATGGGTGAGATAGGTAGGAAACAATAGATATCCTTCAATTGATTTTTCATCAAATAGAATCAGGTCTTGAATGCTTGTCTAACTTGCCTTATTTATATATTCCACCTCAACTGCCCTGGTGCTGACAAAAATTGTTTCATCTATAGACTACAATGGTTGTACCCCTGCCTCTGCGATGATATCATTAACATATTTACACAATTGTGCACATGTGTCATCAGCCACCCCTTGGGTGGAATGAACACTCATGAAGAGAGGTTTGTTGGTTTCAAATAACATTCGGTACCTAAGTCTTTCACTTTTTGAGTACATTGGCAGCGAAGTAGGTGTAGGTTGAATCTTGTCTTTCCAATTTTCCATCTCCTCAAAATCCTCGATAGCTTCTCAATATCTTCCTTGAGCATCAATCAGAGTATTTTGCAGATTAAGTTATTATTTCTGCTCTAGTCGTATATTGATCAATAGACTAAGGAGTTTTTTCTTTTCCTTCACTAGATATTTTTTGATATCTAGCGCTTGTGCTTTGATGGACTCTAAGGTACATGTCAAGGCTCTAGTATTTTCTAGAGAGGAATTGAGTTTATGTCTTTCTTCTTCCAACTCATTCCTCTAGGTTTCTCATAGGATTTGCATCCTCTTTTCAAACTCTTTGTTCAAGTGATCTCTTTGTGCCTGTAGGGAATCATTGATCTTACCTAAGTTTATACTTTTAGTTGCGCTAACAACTTCCTAGACATCTATGGAGAGTCGGTATTTTAGGCCTTTCAACTCGATTTCCAACTCTATTACTAGGGACCTAACAATGTTCAGGGCATTAGTTACCTCCAGCACAGAGGAAGCATTTAATTATGCGAAGGCGTTGAGCTATGAATTCACTTGAACCACATTCTCTTCAGGATCAGGGCCTACCTTCCATTCCAAAATCCTTCTTGTATGTGACTTATATTTGGAGTCTTATCCTCTGTTTCTTTTCATTGATCTCTTCTCGATGCTTCTAGTTTTGTTGTCAAAATAGTAGTCTCCAATGGAGAATACGGATCCTTTGAAATTGAGATCTTGAGAAGAGAGAGAGAAATCCCCTGGTACGGAGCTTATGGAGGTATTCTCTAGAGGAGGTATATTCACAATGCCTAGGATTGGTGTCGACGGAGTGCCAGGGATCTAGTTTAAATTCTTCCTTGAAAGATCATCAACTTTTCTCTTTGATTCAGCCTTGTCGACCAATCGATTTGCCTCTGCCTCTTCAACCACTTTCCTATATTGTGCTTCATTAGCTAGCCTCTTGGCTTCCTTGTCCTATGCCAAATTTTTATCTTTTTCTTCTTTCTTCTTCTGCAAAGATTCATGATGTGTCGCACACTCACGTTCTAGCATGATCTTTTCCTCAGTCTGTTGTTTCTGATAATCTTGCTCTGCCTAGAGCCTTTTCTACTCAAGGTTCTTTTCTTTTATGGTCTTCTCCTATTCTTTGGCATTACTAGTGTCTTTCTATTTTTGACACAACTTATGGAATTGAGCTAAAGTTTATGTTAGCACATAGAAATGTAGGGGGTCAAAAACACTTTGGTTTTTTTTTATTTGGAGTCATAGGGATTTATAAGTCTTAGGTTTTGGGTATTTTTGTTGTCATAATATTATTCATCATGAAAAGGATAATGGTTCTTATGATTCACACTCTTAATATTTAAATCATCACCATGGCATGTCCTGCCTCCAGTTGTACACAAGTTTTTCTTTGTCACTTTCCAACTGTTTAGATGTATATGCTGCCAACTCACCAGGAAAGTTCGCAGTGTACTTATGAGTACCTCACACACTCATATTTCATTATTCCAACTAAGAAACGTGTCAAGGGGAATTTAATGGTTTTTGGCATCTTCATTTAATTAAATTTTCAAGGATTTTGTCACAGAATCTCTAACAGTTTCCTTGAAGTGCGTTATTTGATTTTGAAATTGGAGTTGCAAACTGGCTGAAGAAGACTGTTCAATATTGGATACCTTTATCCAAGACTAGCTCAATCTCACAAAGCACCAACATAAAACCAAGGTGTATCATATTTAAGGCAAGGTTCCTAGCCAAGAGGTTTTTTCCCCTTCACACGCAACTCAAGAATGTCTACAATTAAAACATAACCCACCAAGCTAAAATCAGAAAATTGAAGGCAGAGTTACAACCTTTCAGAGAAGAAGTGGCAAAGAGAAACTTAGACATGTTGGCCAAGGTGGCTATCAGAAGAAGCTCCAAAAAAAAAATATAAAGACAAATGATCTTTCAAAACCAACATCATTTTTGTATAAGTTTTATTTTACATGATTTTATAACATTTAATGATGGTTATGATTTTGAGCTAGACTTAGCATTTTTGTGATTTTATCCAAGGATATATCAATATAATAAAAATTTTTTGCATGTATGGACTCCTGGTATAAATTTTTAGGTGTTGACAATTTTCAGAAGTGAAACAGGTTGCTACAGGAAAGTCTGTAGTGCCTGGACTCACTGGCGCTGTGAACTAGTAATTTAGGACATTTTGTAAGCTATTAGCACATAACAGAGTGTTGTTTTGATCATAAATTTTGAATCACGATCTGAGTTCCTCTAAAATTTGGTGTGGAGGAAAAACATGATGTTTTTAACTTGTTTACAAACAATCACCCCAACGCATTTCATATTTTGGGTGAAATGATAAAAACATCACCTATGGGAAAGTTCGCAACACATGCTCTCAAAGGCGCTGCCAACTCTAACAGTGTGACAAATTCGAGCTATCAGAGGGTTGCAAACTATCATGGAAGGTTCAAATGGTTTCCTAGGAGTTATTTGGACATGAGGGACATGTGTTCCATATCCATATCAAGCATCATGACCTGTTTCAAAAGGAATTTATCACAATAGAAAAGATCCCAAAAAATAGGAATTTGTTATGTTTTTGTTGGAATCTTTTGTAACATTCTCCTAAATGGAGGAATATCCTATGTAGCTCATTAGTTTTGACCTACTAAGGGTATAGTGAGATAATTCACTATATATGAAGTGTATTTTGATAAACGAAGGGTTGGATTCATGATCCAAGAGAGGAGGCAGTTGGAGGAGCAGTTTAGTTGCTCATTTGTAAGCCTAAGGGCCTGTTTGGAATGAGCATTTTTGCCATTAAAGATTCATGAGAGTTGTTTATCAAATGATATTCTTTGTTTTCCCATTTATTTATTATCTTCTTTCTTGAATATATTGCATGTTTTTAGGATAATAGCTTCTATGTATTGATGGATTCATGAACAACAGAGGATTTGTTGTAGCTTTCCCATTAAATCATTGTTTACTATTTAAGAAATATTCAATCTATTTGCAAAAAGGATCTATGTACAATGTATGTTCTTTCTTTTTTCATATTCATTATTCTTCTACTCATCATTATATTGTAAATGGGTTGAAACTTCACATAATAGATCTAGCTATAAAATACTACACACATTTTCAGAGAGAAATTGAGAAAGAAGAAGAAGGAGAGAAATAATGGAAGAATTCTCATTAACCGTAATGAATAATGAATAATTTACACATGATATACTCTATATAACTCAATGAATGCACACAGGAGGAGAACCATTGATTCATAGTGGTGTTCTAGAGTGATATGGACACACACCAGCAGTTACGGGAGTGAACTGCCACCTAGTCTAGTCTCTCAGGTAGTTACGGGAGTGAACTGCCACCTAGTTGAGTTAACTAGTCAACTGGTCTTCAGTTAACTGACGGAACAAAGTGTAGTGAGGAGTAAATCAATGAATCAAGGGTAATGCACCAGTATGGTGATGATCCTTGTTGGGCTCTAAAGATGTACTAAAAACAACCTTTGTTTAACATTAATTTATCAACCCGAGGATTCGTCTTCTATTTCAAGAATATCAGCAAAGTCTATGCAAATAGCTCGGAGAGGCTAAAATCGTGTAGTTAAAGAAAAAATGAGTTTATCAATAGTCAATTTCCTCACACATTCATTAATTTTCTAAAGCTATGATCCTGCTGAACATGATTGAAATATGATCTATAATGTACTATGAATTGAAGACATGAATTGAATTGTTGAATTGACCTAATTAAGAGAAAAAAATTGAATCTAATATTAAAAGCATGAATTGATCTATTTAATAAGCGAGAATTGAAAAAAAGCTAATATATTGATGACTATCTAATTTGCTGGAAAGAAATAACTAAATACTATAAATTAAGGCAGAACAGTAATTGAACAACAAATGCTAACTAAGTAAAAGGAACAACAAACGCTATTTTAATTGAAAGGAACAACAAATGCTAATTTAACGGAAAGGAACAACAATTGCTAATTTAATTGAAAGGAACAACACATATGAAGATGGCAGTAACTCTCGAGTAGTAAACTTCGGCAAATGGAATCTAGAATAGCAATCGATAACATTCAAACTGGAACATTTATCTCTTGTAAGCGACCAACATAAAAGCATTGACACACTTGTGCATATATCTTAATTATTTCAAAGGAGAATTGAATCATAAACATAAATCAAGTTGATACAGTTATAGATTGAGATAGTAACTCCTTCATATTGGGCCCTCGGTCCTCAGAAGCACTGCTACTAGAAACTTAGTATACGAAAATGATGGAAACGTTCAAAACCTTTATTAATTCCATAACTGATATGACATTTACAAAAACTGTTTGCGCAAAGTGACTCTGAATTTTGAAAACTTAGATACAATTCTTCGATGATCCTTTCCAGGATCCATTATCCTTTATATATTACAAAATATGGGTAAATTAATCTATCATGAGGATCGAGAGATCCTCATGATCGCTATTACTATTTAATAAGTTTACAAAATAGAGAACTAATCTCTCTTGAAACTGTTTTACGCCTAATATCTTTAACCTCGAATAGCTTACGTATCTTCAAAATATCCCAACTATCAGGGGTTTACCAAAATTTCCCCATTCCTGTAACAAAATCAAACAATTCCAACCATATTTTAGAATTTACGAAATTTAATTCAATAATAATCCTAGAAGACATCTTAATCATTTTCTATCCTATATTATTCCTAAATAACAAAAATGTTAGTCAAGATAATATCATAAATCATAGAAACGAGGAGAATATTTGTACCTTTTCATAACCCAACATTACCCCCCATCTTACCTTCTTGCATGTCCTCATGTAAGTTAAGTTCTTACATGTAAGGCAGTGATGTTGTAAGGAGGAAAGGTTGGTTCACCAGGTGCCCTGAACCCATTCTTTCTTCCGAGTTCTCCAAAAGCAGTGTCTTCCCTCTTTTTATTAATTTGATAATCTCTCTGGTAATCCTCTGGAGGAAACCGGATAAGAGGGGGTTATATCTACACCCAATCTAGGCAGATCCTTCCTCCTGGATCATTCTGGCATACTTTTCTATTTTGAAGGTAGTTTCAAAGAAGTTCTTGAAACCAAAGTGCTCTCTAACCTTCACTTCAACTAGGGAGACATCCCACCTTAACTTGGAGCCAACAAGAGCTTCTTCTTTGAGTTCCCTAAAATATGTTATCCCTGACCATATAACCTATTGATGAATAGGACTTAAATATCTTCTCACTCCTTCCCTTTTCATGAATGTCCTATGTCGCATAATAGTTGTAAAAGACTTTGGTGGTTCCCCCCTGATCCAAAGATCTAACCCAGTTTCTCTCTTCATGAAAGTTTTGTGGGATTTAGCCCACCTGACTTGATTTTTAGTGAAGGATAGGAATGCTTGAAATTGGATATATCCAATAAAAGGACCATGATTTTCTTTATTGTTATCTTCTAAAATAAAATTATTGAAATATAGCTCACACAAGAAATATTGTACTTTCTCTTCCTGCTCTCTAAAACAAGACACAAACTCAGAGATAGTAGTGAATTTAATCGGTTTACTTGTTCGAATAGATTTCAACCTCAAAAACAGGTATCATTCTAATAAGAACAAAGTGTAATTGGTAGCAGCATCCCTACAGTCTATTGCATCAGTGTAGACATCACAAATCTCTTTGATTTTATCCAAAGCTTTTTCCAATTGACCTTGTACTTTCTTTGTCTTCCCTTGAGACTTAGTCATCTCAGCATACATCTCATTTTCTATTGCTGACATGGATTTGAGTTGTTTAACAACTCATTGGTGCTCTTTCATGGTCACCATTTCATCTCTGGTTTGAATCAAGGCTTGTCGAGCTTCTACCAATTTTGCTTCTAGTCTTTCAAAGATAACGCTCTAATCATGAAACTGAGATACCTCTTTAGTCTGACAGGAAGCTTCTTTCATTACTAGAATTACATTCTGAGTTTCTTTATCTGTGGTCTCTAGATGAGTGGGAATTACTTCCTTAGGTTGCACAGGTGTTCCTCCTAGAAATTATGGTTGAGCCTGTGTTTCACATGCTCCCAAAGGAATTTCCTCTTCATTTTGAACAACTACCCTTTATGTTGTTGTAGTCTCAGTTTGAGGTTCCATTTCTACCATTTTTTCAAGGATATGCAGTTTTGTCTGTGTCCCTATAGAACTCATTTGGGATGCCCTCCTAAGAAGAGGGTTCTTTCTCTGTGCTCTATTTATTTTGGTCTTCTTCCTTCTATGGGCCTTGTCGGCTTTCTCTAGTTGTTTTATTAATTCCTTGATAATTTCCTTAAGCTTGCCAACTTTATGCTTTAACACTTTAATCCTTTTAACCTTTTTTTTCAACAACTTGTTTTCCCATTTCAACCTTCTAATTATGCTATGGATTTTGCCTGATTTTTGTTTCTGTGAGCTGTCAGGATTTTCCCCACCTTGATCTGTCAATAGTGGTTCTTCTGCTTGCCCTACCAGGGTATTTACCTCAATATGGGGTTCTTCTCGTGCTGTACCATCTGGGACTGACATATCAATGTCAGGGAAGTATTGAAGAGTGTTTGAAGGAGAGGTTGGCACCTGTTATTCTTCTGGCTTGTTTGTGTCTCTTCTAATTGAAGTCCCTAAACTCCCTAGAACCTGAGTTATCTCTACCTCATAGCTTTTCAAAAATTGTTCTGTGAGGTGCCCTAATTTTGGTTGGGTATCTTCCTGACTGTTTCCTCGTGGTGTTTGTTGTGTCTGCTCAATTCCCTGAACATCTTCCTGTAAGGGCTACTATGTTGTGTCCTGAATTCTTTCAGGCTATTTTGTTGTGTCCTGAATTCCTTCGGGTTGTTTCGTTGTGTCCTGAATTCCTTCAGGATGTTCTGTTATTTCCTGGGTTTCTTCATGTCGTCTTAATCATCTGCTTCTTCTTCTTCCCTCAATGGTGGTCTTAGAAACAATGATTTTTCTTTTTCTCTTTCTCATTGGTGCCCCTGCTTGAGACATTTGAGTCTGTCAATTGGATGGGGTCTACCTCAACTTCAGGTTTTGGAGGTGGAACTTCCATTTGGGCCGAGGTTTCCCCTTCTTGTGCTACTTCAGTTCCCTGGGTTGGGTATTCATGTTGTAATTCAGATTGTTCTACTTGTAAGGTCCTTTTGGCCTCAATAAGATCCCCCCAGGTTTTTTGAGTTCGACTCAGGGCCCTACTCACTATTAGTTTTACCAATCCATGGTGGTTGATGATAGTAACGGGATCTTTTTCCTTTTGTGTTCTTATAGCGACCTCATGTAACATAGCATTTAGAAAAAATGGTAAATTGATTACTAACCGTTGTTTGAGTGCAGCTAGCAGTTTGAGGTGGCATGGTCGGATCACATCATACCTTCAATCGCAGGTGATGTATCTCTGTATTACACCTGCCAGTTCCCTCCAGGGTTTGCTGAGAGTGTCGGGGTTAATCCCCTTTCCATTTTTATCCAATTCCTCTCCAGGGTCTGTGAAGGCTTCTACGGCTTCTTTGAGCATTTTATATCTTCTATAAAATTGTATTCCTGTGTTAGGAAGCCCTATAACCTCTGTTACGATTTCTTGGGTAACTGGAATTGGTATATCTCGAACCATAGAAATTTCTCCCTGCATATTTTGGAAGAATTCAACTCTGACATTTGTATCATATCCTTGCAAATGGTTGAAATAGTTCATCCATCCTAGAGGGTGTAGGATTTCTCTTGCCTTCTCAGTTACCTGTAGTAATGTTGGCTCTCGGTGCACACTTCAGCCTCCCATCTTCCTGTAAGCAGGTGCAGATGAAAAATGTTCCTTGCTGCAGCTTAACTCAACCAGATTTTAAAAACAACGGAAATAGAAAAAATAGAATGGAATTATGTAGATATAGAAAAAAATGTGCATCTTCGTATTTACTGCATTCATTGAAATCTATTGGTAAATGTGTCAATCATCTGCCCCCCCCATAAATGGATCGCTCATCCTTGACCATCAAACGTACGAGTGAAATAATGGCGGGGAGTTCCTACAAGATGTGATTGTTATGCCATCATCATCGATGGACAAGAAAATCATTAATAACTTTTCAATCAAGCACGTTAACAGTACTAATGATAATCATCACGTTGTGTGGGAAATGCGAATTATTATACTCATGTTAGAAACCCTTTGAGGAAAAATATTATGAATGATTTTAAATGTGTTCACATGTTTAAAATGTTCCACATATTGTTACTTTCCCTTTTTATTGGATATATCTGGAATTACAGCCTCATTGTTTTGAAAAGAAAATTTAAGAACACATTAAAACTTGGCGTATTTTTAAGGTAAACTTCGATACCACAAGTAGATCCACTGCTACTAGCAGGCGTCCATAGTCTCGATAGGGTTTCCTTTTAACCCATAGATGAGCCCATATCCTTAATAAATGGTTTGAATTATCTTTTTCCAAGAAGACCATTATCCTAGTTTGGTATCCAGATGATGATAATGCCACTCACTAGATCATAACCTAAGTGAACAAGTCGGCTCGTAATGAGACCTCTTGTCCTTTGACGAAAGAATGTCAAATGCCATTGCACTAGTGTGGTAGCCATTGTGGGAATTTCACTTATGTTATTATCTGATGATCGTGGTAGGTTGGCTCTTGATGAGACCCCATATTCTTTAAGGAAGAAGTTTATAACTTTGTTAATTTTTATTTTTTTATTTTTTTTATTTTTTTTTAGCTCTATCAAGGGAGGCTCATCTACTCCTTAAGAGTGAGGGATGATGTAAGAAGTGTAAGAATGCCAAGTAAGAATGTATTTAAGATTCCTTATTATGATATGAAAGAAATTATCATTCAAGTATATGTAGATATATAAGGGAAAGAAACAAGTTATGGTGGTTAATGAATTGTGAACAATTTTTAAGATGATTCGAAGAAATTAATCCAAAAATAGTTTACTAGGGTATGTTTAAATGATCCACACCAACTGAAAAATTAGAACTAGTGTTGAAGAAAAGGAATTAATGAGGGTCATACCCAAAGGGGTGACTGATATAACAATGGCATGTTTTGAGAAAGAGATCGTGAACGTAATAGCAGTTGTTCCTTTCGAATGGACAACATTTTTTTGAAAAAGGAACAACAATCGTTCTTTTCAAAGGAATGGAAATGATTTGCGAAAGTAAAAAAAAACTTTCTTTTCGAAGGAACGACAATGGTTTGTGAAAGTAACAACAGTGATGGTGTTCAAGAATTTTTTCCCATCTAATTAAGTGATTAAAATTCCCATAGGCATTTTTGTTTTAGTGATTCTATAGTTGATTAATCATCAACTAAATTTATTCACTTACTATGGGTAATTTTATGCAATATTAGATGGTCTATTAGCATGTTCATTTTTTGTAAAAAATAAGGGTTGTATTTGTTGGCGTGAGATCTGAGTAAAGAACAGAAAAGAGTGTTTAATTATAGTCATTTATTCTAGCTCGTGTTTTCTCAAGTGACTTTCCTATACAAAGAAAAAATAAAAACTTAATCAGATCTACAAGAAAATCTATATACAGTATATACAGTGTCAACAAAATTCATCATTTATGGGGTTGGGGTGGCTGGGTTACCTTCCCAGCCAGCCAAAATCTAAACAGTAGGGTCCTTACTTACTTCTTGGCACAAGGATTCTTTTGAAGGTGGTTGATGGTAGAGTCGTAGTTGGTGTCCATTGACTAGAAAAGGGGACACATTCCCATTGATGGTAATTAAAGTGACAATGCCATTGTCATGAACTTCATTAATTTCATATGGTCCCAACCACCTTGTCTGTAATTTTACAAGAAAATATTGAAATATGGAATCATAGAGAAGCACCCAATCACCTTTCTTGAATGATTTTGTATTGTTATGTTTATCGTGCTAGTTCGCTCTCAATTGCTGAAAACAGTTGTGCACTCCAGGGTGGATAGGCGTGCGTCATCTAATTCATTGAGTTGTTGGAGGTGTTGTTTATGTGCCTCTGTAAGATCTAGTCCAATCTCTTGGGCCATCCTTAGAGTCTTAATCTCAAACTTGATTGGAAAGATGGGTTCTTTACCATAAACTAAATGATAAGGAGAGTAGCTCGTGGTGTTACAACATGTTGTGTGATAAGCCCATGAGGTATTTGGGAGTTCAATAGAGCAATTTTCTTGATTTGTTGAGACTATTTTTGTCAAAATTGCCTCCAAAACTTTATTGGTGCTTTCTACTTGTCTGGTTTCCTGTGGATGGTATGGGGAAGTAACTCTATGATTAATATGATCATTGTTCAGGGTGGTCGTGATTGTATGAGCTATAAATTGTGACCCCCCATCAGTGATTACTTCCCTGGGTAGTCCATAGCATAAAAATAATTTGAAAAGAAATTGGATGACTACTTCCTCTGTTGCATTTTTTAAGGCTTCTGCCTCTACCCATTTAGTCATGTAGTCTGTTGCAACTAAAATATAGGCCTTCTGATTTGACTTTAGATTGAAGGGGCCAATGAAGTCTAGTGCCCATGTCTTGAATGGTTATGTGACTACTTGTGATTTCAGGGGAATTTCATCAGCCTAACCTGGTTTTCCCATCCGCTGACAACTGTCGCAAGTCTGGACATATTTCTTTGCATCTCTGAATATTGAGGGCCAATAGTAGCCCATCTGTAAAATTTTATGTCCAGTCCTGCGGTCTGAAAAATGCCCGCCACAGGGCTCATCATGTCTTGCCTTCAGTATGTCGTAGATTTCATCATCTTGTATGCATCTGTGGATATGGATATCAGCCCCTGTGTGAAAGAGATATCCCCCGATCCAAGTGAATCGTGCACTGCATTGGACAATCAGTTTTCTTTCCCTGGATGATAGATGTGATGGTAGTTTCCTGGCTACCAGGTGGTTTTCCACATCATTGTACCAAGGTGGCTTAGTAGTGACATCAAATAGATGTTCATCTGGAAATTGATCTTCAACCGTCAAGAAGTCATATGTTTTGGGTATGCAAGAAAGGAAGTCTGCAACTAGGTATTCACTTGCGTTTTGATATTTGATGGTGATGTCAAATTTCTACAATAGGAATAACCACCTAGTGAACCGTCCATTAGTAATAGGTTTATTAGCTAGATATATAATAGTAGAATGATCAGTATACAAAATAATCGATTAGCCTATTATATAATGACGAAATTTATTGATGGCATGTATAACAACTAATTTTTTTTTTTCTATTACTGTATAATTAGATTCAGCGAGAGTGAGATTCTTGTTGATAAAATAAATAGCATAGGGTTTCTTGTCTTATTCCTGTCCAAGGACAACACCTATGGCGA
>JZKD02S1222448.1:636414-652500 GCA_000966675.3 Picea glauca | reverse complement strand
AAAATGGCCCCGGAAGTTAAAACCTGCTAAAAATAGTAAATTGCCAAAATGGCCAGAAAACTGTTTGAGCCATTTGGAAAAGATGGGTGGCCCCCGATATCCACCTGGATCACATGAGGATGAAGTCCATCCCTAAGTGTTGGCGTGTTTTACAGGCAGTGTATGCTTGTCATTGATGGAAAGTACAACAACAATGATGGCTTGAGTACAGGAAGAATGTAACAGACGGGCACCAGAAGTATTTTGGGAAGACGTTGTAGAGAAAGCTCGATAAGATCAGAAGAGATAGTTTAGAGGATGGTTGGCATGCTTTACAGGCAGTATGTGCTTGTCACTGATGGCAAGATCAAAGTATGCAGTGAAGGAAAAACAAGGACAAAGTAAGCTCAAGAGGAATTAGCGCAGAGTCGAATGCAGTGCCTAAGCTCGGGAGGAGAAGCGTTAGTGATCGTTGGATCCCATTTAATTTCCCGAAAGAAGGAGGAACATCAGATTAGATTATAGACAAGATGAATGCATAGAAGAAAAGGACAGATCTCAGGTGTCATATCTGAGCATAATTTCTGACCATCGTTGGATCAGGAAGAACCTACACGTTATTTAAAGTGCATGATCAAAGCGGTGGTCCAACTCCATTTCGGAGTTTTGGCTATCGAGATTTCAGATATCAGGAGATGGAAATGTCAAGGTTCTTTACAACATGAGTCCTGAAATCGCGAAATGAAAAATCCTGAAACAGACACGTCAGCAAACCATGTCAGCTAAGAACACGTGGCACAACCAGGCAATGACAAGTGTCAAGATGGTTTAACATTTTAGGCACATGTAAGTCACAAATCAAAGTGACACGTGGAGTTATTCAACACGTGTCAATCCATGTGTGATGTCAGCAGGCTTACATCACTTTGGGGTTTCTCGAATTGCGACTTGGAGAGTCAAGAAACAATACCACAGGAATGCCGAAATCGTGATATGAAAAATCGTGAAACAATATCGGAGTCTCGGCTATCGTGACTTGCAGTGATGAGATCCTCCATCTAAGGAATTGTGAGATGCAAATTCACGATGAGATCTCGATCGTCAATACACCAAGATTCTGGATCGTTGATCTAAGCTCCATCTCAGAGTCTCGCCTATTGCGACTTGGAGTGACAATAACCTCCATCTAAGGAACAACGAGATGCAAATTCACGATGAGATCTAGACTGTCAATTCATCGAGATCGTGGACTGTCGATCAAGGTCAATGAAGGTCATAAGTTTGCAAAAAATACCGAAAATGTGAAATGGATGTAGCCTGTGGTCACATCAGTGGAAGATGGAGGAAGGAGCTAGTGCATACAATCTCCTTTTCGGAGTTTCAGGGATCGCGACTGGGAGTGTCGAGACACTTGGTCACACGAATGTCGAATTGCCAAATGATGAAATGCCGAAATGAATGCAAAATCCCATGGAGCCAATCCAACGGTGCAGGTGAATTTGTGTATGATCGGAGGGATAATGTTGCTCTTCACAGTGTAACTGCTAGAAACCATTGATGGTTTATGCCAGAAGATTGGAAGAGACTTTTGTGTGATCACCAGAGGAGCTGAAGAGTCTCCAAGATTCTTCCAGTGAATGAAGATGATTCTTAGAGGGACTGACACGTGGATGAGTGTTGAAGTTTGTAACTGAAGTAGAAAGTATAAGCTCGATTATGCCAGAGAAGACGAAGAGTCTCGACTACCAGAGAGGCTAAGGAATCCCAGCATGACATCTAGTGATGTTGAACACGTGGGAAAACTACCAGATAAGATGAGAAGTTGTAATGATAATCAGACAGAGCACTCACTATGAAGAGATGTAGAAGAATTGCACATATTGCATGCACAAGGTGCACAAAAGCTGTAAGAACATCGCACAGAGAATTGATGAGGTTGTTGTTGCTGAGGTGAAGTAATGCATGTGTGAGGGAGTAAAGAGGAGGTGCAGCAGCTGAAATGGATAGGAAAAAAAAGGTGCATTGAATGGGAATGGCACATAGAGCACAAAAGGAAAAATAATGGAATGGGCAGCAGATGCATGCTAGAAGTCAGTGGGGACGACTAAGTAGCAAAATCTTTTAGAACAGTGATGAGACTAGTAAGCTGTTACTGAACACTATATCACTGTAATTGGTTTTAGTATTTCATATCCATATCTCAGGGAGGTTGGGAGGTGCTAGGGAGGACTGGTGTCCTCAAAGGTTCAAGTGGGTGCTTGAACACAGGGATTTGTAGCTTCCTTCTAGTTGGTGCTAGAGAAACCAGGGAGTTGGTGCTAGAGAAACCAGGGAGTTGGTGCTTCCTTCTAGTTGGTGCTAGAGAAACCAGGGAGTTGGTGCTTCCTTCTAGTTGGTGCTAGAGAAACCAGGGAGTTGGTGCTTCCTTCTAGTTGGTGCTAGAGAAACCAGGGAGTTGGTGCTTCCTTCTAGTAGGTGCTAGAGAAAACAGAGAGTTGGTGCTCTTAGCAAGTTGCAACTTGCAAAAAAAAGGTTGTAGCCTCACATTGAGTTGGTTCTCAATTATAGATGATGTACAGAACTTAAAAGACTGCCTATCATTCCAAAGAAGAAGAGGTTTCTCCCTTTATGGGTTTCCTCGTGAAAATCTGTCTCTGTGTATATCTTATGTGTGACTGATGCTCATTAGTTTATTGTCCATATGTTTTATAATGTTTATGATCACTTGAAGAAAGATTAAGAATGTATTAATAGACTTAAAATTGTTTAAGCACAACAACAACTAATTCACCCCCCCTCTCAGTTGTCTTAGTAATTTCAACAATTAGTATCAAAGTGGGTTCATTTTATTCAAAGGTAGATATGTAAGCTTAAACATGACAAGTCATGAAGGGACTTCAACCACTAAGCCCCCTTTATTTGATGGAACAAATTTTTCCTTCTGGAAGATTAGAATGAGAACATACTTAATGGCCTTGGGTGTTGATGTTTGGGATGTAGTAGAGACTGGATATTCAAATCTTGTTGTGCTAGCCTCCAAGGATGATAAGTTAGAGTTTAGTTTTAATGCTAAGGGAATGAATGTTATTTTTAATGGACTTGCTAAAGATGATTTTGTAAAGGTGATGCATCTTGAAACTTCCAAAGCAATGTGGGATAAACTTATTAGCAGTTATGAAGGAAATGAGAAAGTAAAAGATGCCAAACTTCAAACATACTGTTAGCTCCCAAAATGAACCCATCCCTATGGTCGCATTTTGTGGTGGATAGCATGGCTATTGGTAGTTTTCTCAAATTGATTTTGAATTTTTCTAGCTGCAAGACTTAGGTTTTGATTTTTGTCTTAGAAATAAGATGACCCATAAAAGTCTTCTCTTCAAAATTTTCATAAAATGTTTTCAACAGCTAACGCGTGATGAAAATATGATGGTTAGCTGGTGAAAGTGGCAACTTTCACCAGCTAAGGAGCATTTCTCACAGGTTTTTAGCAGGTGAAAGTGGGGATTTTCAAACATCCAAAGAACGTTTCTTGTGGGTGTGCACTGGTGAAAGTGGTGAGCTCCAACAGCTAAGGAGAATTTCTCACGGGGTGGTGTGCTGGTGAAAGCGGTGAGTTTCAACAGTTAAGGATCGTTTCCCACGGGTCGTTAGCTGGAGAAAGTGGGAATCACGTGCGTTTTATCCACATTTCTAAAAATCTAATGATGATACGATCATCCCACGTCATGTAAATCCAGAATGATGCGCTGGTGAAAGTGGGTAATGATGGAAACTTGAGTTTGCACATCAAAATAGGATTACAAAGTGGATCATGTTCAGTGACGCATGTTGCACACTCATGGCACCAGAAATGGAAAATTTGAATCCATTAACGTAGGTACAGAGGCTGTACTACCTGGATGACAACATCAAATCGGTTCATCACTTCTCCAACACGCATAACTCTCAAATGTATGCTAAGTTTCTAATTTTGAAAGACAGAGCCGACTCCCAAGTGCTTTCAACAGCGCAATACTTCAGCCCGAATAGCAGTTGTGTGTGCAGAATCGTTCGAAATTTTGGGTTGCAGATGCAAAGGAGACGTAGTGGGTCTTTACTAAGGAAAGAGTTAGACAGTCTATATTTCCTACAGATGCATCCAAAAGTCCAGAAACACTTCTCAAACGCAGGTTGCATTGAATTTGTTGAGAGGTTGCAAAATGGTTTCCACCAGTCGACAACAGATGCCTTTGCTAAAACATTTGACGCGAATAAGGCTCATGTTGGGTCCTTGGAGTTCATTGTAGATGAAGTTGCCATTGCTGCAGTGACCAACCTACCAAGATCGGGCCAGAGTTGGTTCAAAACCACTGCCACCAAAAATTTAAACTTCGGAGCTTATTTGAAGGAAGAGTTCAGGCATAATGCATGGAAAAAGAGCATGCCAGTTTCCCATTTAGAAGATGATTGATAGGATCTGTTTAAGGGCATCCAACTCTACATAACCTCGGAGGGCAGGTATGAAAAACTCATGATGTATCATTTCAAGCTCCTAGACCATTTCACAGGTAAAACTCTCCTCAATTTACCTTTTTTCTTACATAAGAGTTTAACTAAGGTCTGCAAAAAGATTAGGCCTCAACCCCTAAGCATGAAGAATACTTTGTGCCACTTTGGCCTTATTAAATTGATCATTCTGGAGGAATTAAGACAGAAGGGAAGGAGCTGGCAGCATTTTCTATTTTGGGAGGGCTTTGAAACTCAGACTCAGCCTGTAAATGAACAGGGGAGAGGTGGAAAGAAATAGTTGACTCCTCAAAGCAGTTCGAGGAAGAGACGGACCCTACCAGGACCTCCAGAAGATAGAATATCTGGTGTGAAATCTCACAGGTCAAAGAAAATATTGAACTTTGAAACCACTACAGAGCAGCCTACAGAGAAGAGAACAAACATATTAAACCTGCCCTACATAGACTCAGAACCAAAGCAAGAAGATGAGAGACCGGTCATCAAAAGTCCTGAACATTCAACTGAGTTTGCACAGAATTATGAGACCTTTAATCACACAGAGGAAGGAGAAACATCAAAGAGCACTAAGTCAAAGAAAACGCAGAAAATCAAGCATCTAAAAGAGGTAATCGCTCAGCAAGAGGTATTGGAACAGGTAATCAAAGAAAGATACAAGAAGTTGTCTGATAACTTTGCAAAAACCAACGCTGCATTTGAAAGACTAGCTCGAGAAAGTGTTAAAGAGAATAAAAGAAAATAGAATATCACCAAAGATTACAATAGTCTATGGTGGCTTGCAAAGCGCCTTAAAAGGAAGATCATAAGATTGAAGCAAAAACAAAAGAAAAAGTCCCACCCAGATTTGAAAGTGCTTTCTCAAGTTGTTGTTAACATGCAAGGGGAGAAATCAGAGACACATTGAGTTTTGTTGAAATCGCATTTTGGAGGTGAAAGTTCATTTTTGGCTCAGACAGAGCTTTCACCAGCGCAAAGCAAAATTTTATGACCCATTAGCTAGTGAAAGGCAGCGCTTTCAACAGCTAACCAACGAATTATAAAGCGAGTTAGCTGGTGAAAGCAGGAAAAGCATTTTTGGAAGCCAAGGACGGAGCAGGTCAATTTTTTACAGACTATAAAGAAGTTCCAGAGTATCAAGGGGATATCAGCTCGCTTGTAAAGGACTCTACATCAGGGATTCGAGAGATTTTTGAGAATCACATGCTAAACAAATTTCCTCAAGTATAGACTATGAACGTTGAAGAAATCCAACTGTCAAGACAGGTGCCTTCCCATGTTTCATTACAACACAGATTCCAGGAGCTGAAGGATATAGATGGTGAATTTTTTAGACTGAAGACAATTTGAATGATAGTTTAGTTATCAAGCCTTTATTATCAAGTTGTTTAGTTAGATTTGAATTGCTATTTTTAAACACAGATCCATGTTTTTAGGATCTGTAAAACTGATTGTAAGAGGCTATAAATGCCTATTTTTTCTAAGATACACGGGTTCAAACTGGGAGATATTTTATGCCACTGTATAGACTCTTTTTGCAGAAATTAAATTCAGTTTCCTTTCGTTTTCAATATCAGAGTTGTCCATCTTTCCTTTTTTGTACTTTGTTTCAGTTTATTTTAGTTCATGAAGACTGTTATCTCTTTATTGAGCTCATAGAATTGAAATCAAAGGATTCCTCTATCTTGCATTAAACCCTACATTCACTTGTATTTGACAATCAAGAATAGTGTTCTTCATCCCCCCTTTCAATTACTTGATATGATTATTGTTTCCTGAAAGCACTGTTTCTTTAGATGTGTGATGAGTTGTTTATTTCATTGATCATTAAATACCCCATTGTCCCAAACACATAAAAACCATTATTTCTAAGTTACCAAGCATCCTTAGCCTACAACCCTAAGGATTTTCTTGGATTGATAACAAATTGGCGCCGTTGTCGGGGAGATGAATTTCAAGCTCTGCTTTCCTGGGATACGACACAGAGTTGATATTTGATGTTAGACAAAGATTAGACATTTTCAGTTGGTTGTAATCATCTATCTGGCGACTCCACAAGTTCATCCTAGCTCCTAAGAGGATCAGTAATAGGGCGAATCCTCAAGAATCACCGATCACACCAGTGTCCAATCTAGAATTAATTCTCAGAAAAGGAAAGACAATTCAAGGTCAAACTTCAAGATCAGATACAAAAGGTAATCCTCTTTTCAGTTCTGGAAAATCTACTATAGAAAAAATTGAGTTCTTTAAAGAGAACATTGATGAAAAAACAACTGTAAATACTGTAGAAGAACAAACTCTTTTTTATCAATAGAAAAATCCTAGTGATGATAAATTGACAGATTTTAATTTGATTGAAAAAACATATAAGACTTTAGAAAGAAGCCATAGTTCTTCTTCCCTTGAGTCTTTCCACTCTCAGCAACAAGAAGATCATTGGAACATTTATACTAGCCTCCTTGTTGTTGAACATCTCCTCCAAGAGCTATCTACTAAAGGTGAAGGAAATTTGGCTAGACAGCTTGCACATTTTTACAGAGCCTCTTATCAGACCTCTTTCCCATTAGAATATTCACCTCTTTCACATTCATCCATTGTTGAAGACTTGAAAAAGAAACTATCATTTTCCCCACCTTTGATAGTCATGGCTGCACCACCTCCTTTGACTAAGTTGCAACAAATACTAGTTTCTAGGTATGCACCTCTCATATTTCCAAACCCAGTAGAAGCCATGCCAACGGGAGACTATCAGAAGTATATGCCTAAATTCATAGGCGAAGGCGATGTGTCTGTTGAAGAACATATTGAGGCTTTTTACAGTTATGCTGAAAACATTAATATCGAAGAAGAAGATGTTTGGACACGAGTCTTTGTCCAAAGCCTAGATGGTCATGCTAGGAAATGGTTCAAAGAACTCCCTACTGGTTCCATTGCCGGAATCGAGCAATTGGATGAGACATTTCTGAAACATTGGTGTGACAGAAGAGATTTTGTCTACTACATCACAGAATTTGAAAACTTGAGGTAACAAAGTAGTGAGTCAGTCTCTGATTTCACTAAGAGGTTTAACCGTATGTATGGCAAAATACTAGCTGAGATAAAACCGTCAGATGCTTCTGCCAAGATCACATATTTTGATGCTTTTGACTCATATTTTTGTTTACTGTTGAGATAAAGGAGGTCACCAACATTATCTCTCATGCAATATTCTTCCCTTGAGGTGGAATCAAATATTTTGGCCTCCCAGAAGTGGAAAGGAGATTCTGATAGGAGAAGACCAAAGAATGAGGCTTCATCTTCATCAAATGTTGATCTGAAACTTGATAAAATGGCCAAGATGCTAGAGTCTCTAACCTCTGAGATATCTAAGCTCAAGATCGAAAATAAACAATCTGTGAAGGGAAGAGGCACTTATGATTCTGCAGGCAAAAATCCTAATCAAAATCCCAACAACTTCAAGTAATCATCCAACTCAGATCTTGCAAAGAGAAAATAATCCTACTGAATATCAGAGGATAAAGGTCCCCCTTCAAAATGTTGTGATGGATGAAGACGATGGTGAAGATCAAGAAGGTGGAGAAGGTGACATTCATTGTGTTGGAGATGAGACAGAGAAATCTCATCTAACACAACAAGACTATGAGGAATCATTGATGACTGAACATACAGAAGATGATCTTATTGGTGATGGCATTTTCACAACAGAAGATAAGAACAGATATAACCTCTGATCTAAATATGATACTTCTCAACAAGATGCACTAGCCTCTCCTGAAAATAGCACAACCCCTGTTAAGCAAAAAGATCAGATATCATAAAATCAGCAAGCAAATCCTTTGAAGGTGAAAGCATCAGCTCCTCCCAAGAAGACTGCTGCCCCTGTCAAGCATCAAACTCCAGAAAATCAGCCTCCTATTGAACAATAAAGAAATCAGGAATCCCCTTCAAATCAGGTAAAGGTTCCTGATAAAACTTCTGATAAAGTTCCATATTCTTTTAATTTTGAGGCTGAAATACAAAAAATTAAGATTCCTATTCCTCTATTCGAGCTGATGAAAAATGAAATGTTCAAAAGGGATATCCTCAAAAATCTAGATCCCCAATCTGTATCCCTTTCTGCTGATATCCTCAACATATATGATGATAAGCCAACCATCACTCTGGGCCAAATGATAGAAGACAGAGATGAAAGTTGTCCTCCCTTTTACATCTCTCTAAATATTCATGAGAAAACCCTGCATAATTGTTTGTTAGAATCCGGTGCTTCACACAATTTGATGCCAAAGGCGGTCATGGATGAGCTTGGGCTGGAGATCACCAAGTCTTATCATGACCTTTTCTCTTTTGATTCTCAAAAAGTCAAATGTCTTGGGATGATTAAGGATTTGGCTGTAACCTTAACCCAAGCATCAATGAAGACTATGGTGATGGATATAGTGGTGGCCGACATACCTCCCAAATTTGGATGCCTACTACCAAGATCCTGGATGAAGAGACTAGGTGTCACTCTCCAAATGGATCTCTCCTACACTACTATCCATGTTTTTGGAGGGGTGAATAGAAGTCTATACAGGGAATCCCAGTTAGCATATGTAATCAATGACGAGAAAAATCCATCCAATCATCCTATCTATTCGGTTGACACAGGTATGGGATCTTGTATTTTGCAAGTTGATGATTCACTGCCTGATACATTGCTGCTCAGAAAGCCCACAGATCAGATCACAGTTCAGCCCATAGAAACAGTAGAAGAAGACCTTTGGACCATGTTCTTTGACGGTGCTTGCACTAAGGATTCAGCTGGAGCAGGAGTGGTATTCAGTTCTCCTTCTAAGAAAACTTCTCATTTGTCCTTTAAACTCGATTTTAAAGTGACTAATAATATTGCTGAGTATGAGGCACTACTTTTGGGGCTGAATGCAGCCAAAGAGAGAAGCATTAAAAAATTGCAGGTGTTTGGAGATGCATATTTGATTATTCAACAGGTGAATAAGTCCTTTCAAGTGAAGCATGTCAGGCTGAAGGTATACATAGATGAAGTGTTGAAGGCAATTCACGATTTTGCATATTTTAAAATTTCATATGTACCTAGAGAGATGAATGAATTGGCTGATTCATTAGCTGTGTCTGCTTGTGCATTCATACCCCCTCTACCTCATAAATTAACTTACGAAATTCAAGTTAAATATAGGACCTCTCTCCCTCATAATGTAAAATTTTGGAAGGTTTTTGAAGACGATTCTGAACTCACTAGATTCCTTGCAGTGATAGATGAGTTTGCAGATCTGCAGATCGATCAGGAGAATGAACATGACAATGAAATTGAGGAGCCAAAGTTCAAAAGAAAAATCGCAGCACATGAAATAGTTCAGCTGTCTACCAACAAAATTCCTAAAGGTTTGGTCTCGTTGGAAAGGTTGTTCGATAACAATGATGTGGCTGTCAAATTGAAAAAGGGGGGAAAAGATTCAGAAGTTTTGCAGTACAATGTGGCTAGTGAGCAAGATCCTAAACATGTCAACTTAGCCTCACATTTGACTGAAAAACAAAGAGTTGATTATGGAGAATTGCTAAAGGATTTTGCAGACATTTTCACTTGGAAGTATGATGACTTGAAGACTTTTGACACATAGGTGATTCAACATAAGATTCCCTTGAATAAAGACACCAAACCATTCAGGCAGAAACTTAGATCCTTCAACCCTTTGTTGCTGCCTACAATGGAAATGGAAATTAAAAAACTGTTGGATGCCCACATCATCATTCCCCTCAGGTATTCAGAATGGATTGTGAATCTCGTACTGGTCAGGAAGAAGAATGGGGAGATCAGACTCTGCATCGACTTCAGAAATTTGAATAAGTGCTCTAGGAAGGACAACTACCCTCTGCCTAAAATGGAGCATATTTTGCAAAAGGTGTCAGGATCAAAGGTGATGTCTTTTATTGATGGGTTTTCTGGATACAATCAGATTGCTATCCATCTGGAAGACAAAGAAAATACTACTTTTACCACTCCATGGGGTACGTTTATGTACGAGAAGATGCCCTTTGGATTGATGAATGCAGGAGATGCATTTCAAAGGGAAATGGACATTTCTTTCGTTGGAGAGAAAGATAAATTTGTCCTGATTTATCTCGATGATATCACCATTTTCTCGAGTAGCCATGAACTTCATTTGCAGCACTTAAAAAGGACATTTATGAAATGTCGAAGGAATGGCATTTCTCTTAATCCAAAAAAATCAAATTTTGCACTTAAGGAAGGGAAATTACTTGGGCATATTGTTTCAGCTGATGGGGTAAAAATTGACCCAAAGAGGGTGGAAGCAGTTAAAAAACTATCTCTTCCTAGATCAAAGAAGGACATTCAGTCTTTCCTTGGGACTATAAACTTTGTCAGAAGGTTTATAGTAAATTTTGTTGAACTCACAAAGCATATCACTACTATGTTAAGAAAGGACTCTGAGGTAAAATGGACTGAAGAAGCCAGACATTCATTCAATGCCATCAAGGAAGCTATCACAAAACCCCTATTTTGATTAGCCCTGATTTCTCCAAGATATTTTACATTTTTTCATTTGCTTCAAGTGATACAATCGCAGCAGTACTCTTGCAGAAAAATGTTGATGATCAGGAGAAACCGGTTTCCTTCTTCAGTAAGGTATTGAGGGATGCAGAGGTAAAGTATGAATTGTTGGAGAAACAATCATATGCACTTGTCAAGTCATTCAAAGCTTTCAAAGTTTACATTCTTCAGGAAAAGGTAATAGCTTTCGTTCCCTCCAGTTCAGTTAAAGATGTGCTTGTTCAACATGACATAGATGGAAAAAGGAGTAAGTGGATAGCAAGGTTGATTGAATTTGATGTTGAAATCAAGCCAGCAAAACTTGTGAAAGGTCAGGGCCTTGCCAAACTTCTGGCAGAGGAAAATTGCAGGCTGCTTGAAATAAATTTGATGAGTATTAATGCAAAAAATGTTCAGTCTTCAGAGAATAAAGAAGGTGAGGAAATGCAGGTCTCAGCTCACTTAGCTGATTGCAAATGGTACATCCATATTATTCATTTTCTTCAAACTTTATCAGTCACATCAGATTTGACAAAAACTCAAAGAAGGGCTTTGAAGCTCAAAGCCATAAATTTCTGCATCAATGACAGCTTATTGTTCTGGAAAAATCCCATAGGTTTATTGTTGAGGTGCGTAAACCAAGAAGAAGAAGCTAAGGTCATGATTGAATTTCATAATAGTGAATGCAGGGGACATCACTATTGGAAAACCACCGCACATAAAATCTTAAGATCTGGTTACTACTTGCCATCCTTATTTTCAGATGTGTATGAGTTTGTGAAAACGTGCAACAAGTGTCAAAGGTTTGAAGGAAAACAACAACTGAAGTCTCTTCCCCTCAAACCTATAATGGTCACAACACCTTTCCAATAGTGGGGCCTAGACTTCATAGGTGAAATTCATCTGCCTTCTAGTGGTCAGCATCGGTGGATCCTGGTTGCCACTGATTACTTTACAAAGTGGATTGAGGCTATTCCCACCCGGAACGCCAATCATACTGTCATCATAAACTTTCTGCAAGAAAACATATTTGCCAGATTTGGCTTCCCTAAGAGAATAGTCACTGATAACGTTGTTGGATTCAAAGATAAACACTTGGTGAAATTGTGTGAAGAGCTGGCAATTCAGCTGGTATATTCCACAGCTTACTATCTGCAAGGGAATGGCTTAGCTGAGTCATCCAACAAGAGTTTAGTCAGAATTATAAAGGAGATGCTTGAACAAAATGCCAAAGGTTGGGATTCCAAACTGAAGTTTTCTTTGTGGGCTGACAGGGTTACATGTAAGAAATCAATTGGTACATATCCTTTCAAGTTGGTTTATGGTACTGAAGCCATATTTCCTGTTCAACTTGCATTGTCGGTTGCAAAGTTCTTACAAGAAACGGATTCTGAACCAAGTGATTTGACCAGGAGAATTCATAATTTGGTAGAACTACAGCAAGATAGAGAGAAACTCTTGGAAAAAACAGAATTACATCAAGAAAGAATCAAAGAAACTTTCGACAAGAAAGTCAAATCAAATGTCTTCAAAACAGGGGATTTAGTCTTAAAGTGGGATGCATCAAGGCAGGAGAAGGGGAAACATGGAAAATTTGAGTCTCTCTGGGCAGGTCCTTTTGTCATAACAGCGGTGCAGCAGAACAACACCTTTGTTCTCCAAACTCTTTCAGCGAGGAAGTAGCAGGTGGCCCTTTCAACGGGTGCTTCCTAAAGATCTATTTCTCCTAAGGATTCCTTTGAAGCCCTGTTCTACTTGTACATATTATTTTTCAGTTCTTTTCCTTTATTTCTATCATTTAAATAACTCCATGCCCAATGGTACTAGCAAATTGTTTTTCAAATTTCTGTTTTAAGTTGTAATAAGGCTACTGACTCTAGCTAGGTTCTTGGTCACCTCGCAGGGAGATGCCCATCCCAATTGGAGCCAAATGTTAGCTCCCAAAATGAACCTATCCCTATGGTCGCATTTTGGGGTGGATAGCATGGCTATTGGTAGCTTTCTCAAATTGATTTTGAGTTTTTCTAGCTGCAACACTTAGGTTTTGATTTTTGTCTTAGAAATAAGATGACCCATAAAAGTCTTCTCTTCAAAATTTTCATAAAATGTTTTCAACAGCTAACGCGTGCTTAAAAGATGATGGTTAGCTGGTGAAAGTGGCAACTTTCACCAGCTAAGGAGCATTTCTCACAGGTTGTTAGCTGGTGAAAGCGGGGATTTTCAAACATCCAAAGAACGTTTCCCGTGGGTGTGCGCTGGTGAAAGTCGTGAGTTCCAACAGCTAAGGAGAATTTCTCATGGGGTGGTGCACTGGTGAAAGCGGTGAGTTTCAACAGTTAAGGATCGTTTCCCACGGGCCATTAGCTAGAGAAAGCGGGAATCATGTGCGTTTTATCCACGTTTCTAAAAATCTAATGATGATACGATCATCCCACGTCATGTAAATCCAGAATGATGCGCTGGTGAAAGTGGGTAATGATGGAAACTCGGGTTTGCACGTCAAAATAGGATTACAAAGTGGATCCTATTCAGTGACGCATGCTGCACACTCATGGCACCGGAAATGGAAAATTTGAATCCATTAACGCAGGTACAGAGGTTGTACTACCTGGTTGACAACATCAAATCGGTTCATCACTTCTCCAACATGCATAACTCTCAAATGTATGCTAAGTTTCTAATTTTGAAAGACAGAGCCGACTCCCGAGTGCTTTCAACAGTGCAAGACTTTGGCCCAAATAATAGTTGTGTGTGCATAATCATTTGGAATTTTGGGTTGCAAATGGAAAGGAGATGCAGTGGGTCTTTACTAAGGAAAGAGTTAGACAGTCTATCTTTCCAACAGATGCATCCAGAAGTCTAGAAACACTTCTCAAATGCAGGTTGCATTGAATTTGTTGAGAGGTTGCAGAATGGTTGCCACCAGTCGACAGCAGAGGCCTTTGCTAAAACATTTGACGGGAATAAGTCTCGTTTTGGGTCCTTGGAGTTCATTGTAGATGAAGCTGCCATTGCTGCAGTGACCAGCCTACCAAGATCGGGCCAGAGTTGGCTCAAAACCACTGCCACCAGAAAATTAAACTTCAGAGCTTATTTGAAGGAAGAGTTCAGGCATAATGCATGGAAAAAGAGCATGTCAGTTTCCCATTTAGAAGATGATTGGTAGGATTTGTTTAAGGGCATCCAACTCTACATAACCTCGGAGGGCAGGTATGACAAACTCATGATGTATCCTTTCAAGCTCCTAGACCATTTCACAGGTAAAACTCTCCTCAATTTACCTTTTTTCTTACATAAGAGTTTAACTAAGGTCTACAAAAAGATCAGGGATCAACCCCTAAACATGAAGAATACTCTGTGCCACTTTGGCCTTATTAAATTGATCATTTTGGAGAAATTAAGACAGAAGGGAAGGAGCTGGCAACATTTTCTATTTTGGGAGGGCTTTGAAACTCAAACTCAGCCCGTAAATGAACAGGGGAGAGGTGGAAAGAAACAATTGACTCCTCAAAGCAGTTCGAGGAAGAGGAGGACCCTACCAGGACCTCCAGAAGACAGAATCTCTGGTGTGAAATCTCACAGGTCAAAGAAAATATTGAACTTTGAAACCACTACAGAGAAGCCTACAGAGAAGAGAACAAACATATTAAACCTGCCGTACACAGACTCATAACCAGTGCAAGAAGATGAGAACCCTGTCATCAAAAGTCCTGAACATTCAACTGAGTTTGAACAGAATTATGAGACCTTTAATCACACAGAGGAAGGAGAAACATGAAAGAGCACTAAGTTAAATAAAACACAGAAAATCAAGCATCTAAAAGAGGTAATCGCTCAGCAAGAGGTCTTGGAACGGGTAATCAAAGAAAGATACAAGAAGTTGTCTGATAACTTTGCAAAAACCAACGCTGCATTTGAAATACTGGATCGGGAAAGTGTTAAAGAGAAGAAAAGAAAACAGAAGATCACCAAAGATTACAATAGTCTATGGTGGCTTGCAAAGTGCCTTAAAAGGAAGATCAGAAGATTGAAGCAAAAACAAAAGAAAAAGTACCACCCAGATTTGAAAGTGCTTGCTCAAGTTGTTGTTAACATGCAAGGGGAGAAATCAGAGACACATTGAGTTTTATTGAAATCGCATTTTGGAGGTGAAAGTTCATTTTTGGCTCAGACAGAGCTTTCACTAGCGCAAAGCGAAATTTTAGGACCCGTTAGCTAGTGAAATGCAGCGCTTTCAACAGCTAACCAGTGAATTATAAAGCAAGTTAGATGGTGAAAGAAAGAAAAGCATTTTTGGAAGCCAAGGACAGAGGAGGTCAATTTTTACATATTATAAAGAAGTTCTAGAGTATCAAGGGGATATCAACTCGCTTGTAAAGGACTCTGCATCAGGGATTCGAAAGATTTTTGAGAATCAGATGCTAAACAAATTTCCTCAAGTATCGACTATGAACGTTGAAGAAATCCAACTGTCAAGACAGGTGCCTTGCCATGTTTCATTACAGCACAGATTCCAGGAGCTGAAGGATACATATGGTGAACTTTTGAGACTGAAGACAATTCGAATGATAGTTTAGTTATCAAGCCTTTATTATCAAGTTGTTTAGTTAGATTTGAATTGCTATTTTTAAACATAGATCCATGTTTTTAGGATCTGTAAAACTGATTGTAAGAGGCTATAAATGCCTATTTTTGCTAAGAGACGCGGGTTCAAACTGGGAGATATTTTATGCCACTGTATAGACTCTTTTTGCAGAAATAAAGTTCAGTTTCCTTTCGTTTTCAATATCAGAGTTGTCCATCTTTCCTTTTTTGTACTTTGTTTCAGTTTATTTTAGTTTATGAAGATTGTTATCTCTTTATTGAGCTCATAGACTTGAAATTAAAGGATTCCTCTCTATATTGCATTATTCCCTACATTCACTTGTATTTGGCAATCAAGAATAGTGTTCTTCATCCCCCCTTTCAATTACTTGATCTGATTATTGTTTCCTGAAAGCACTGTTTCTTTAGATGTGTGATGAGTTGTTTATTTCATT
>JZKD02S1222448.1:598077-619209 GCA_000966675.3 Picea glauca | reverse complement strand
TGAAAATGTCTCCTTGGTATATATAGGAGACTAGGAGGTTTAATGGCCTAAAGCCGACATAAATAAAATAACACTACTAATCTAAATTACAACTAATGGCCTAAAGCTGACATAAATAAAATAACATTACTAATCTAATATGCCCCAATTAAGTGGTAATGAGCCAATATTAGGGCTTAACAATGTCACCCTTGGGATAATTGAAAACAATTAATTATGTGCCTAATAACTCTAAAACACTCTCGTGCCACCTGCCTTCCTTATACTCTAAAACTATCAATGAGAAGTATACATAATTCTAAATATTTTGAGTAATATAATAAAAAGGAAGTATCAGGAAGTACAAGTAAACTCGTCGGGGTACTGAATAGGCTTGCTGGCAGTGGGGCCAAGCTTGTATGGTACTAAGGTAAACCTGTCGGGGTACTGATCAAGCCTGTTGGTAGCGGGGCTATACTGGGTAAAGGGAGTTGAAAAATATAAAGTGGCACACCTAAAACTGAAAAAAAACCCTTGGGGATCATTCTGAAGCATTATCAAATCAAGTCTAGGAGATGACCTTTATATCTCTCGGATGATGTTCTTAAGAACCTTCAAGTATCCACTTTAGATTTCTATCTTTAAAATAAATAGGTTTGCATGAGAAGTGGGACCCTCAGTATGTGTAATTCACCATACCTAAGCAAGAAGAGATTCATCTATAAAAACTTGGATAAGAAATGAGTTAATCATCTTGGGATGTATTATTTTATGTGTTCCTCTCTACAAATGAGATCTAAACTATGCTTATATCGTTTTTGTTTTAAAGGTAATATAGCCAGGGGGTGCCCACTAGTCAAATTCATTATGAAAACTCTTGGACACTATCCTATAATCATATTAGAGTCACATCCATCCCTTTCTCCTAACTATGATCCACAACAGATTAGATAAGACTCAATGTCAAATCACTAACAAATCTAATCTATTATCCATGACTCCACTTTTCTGTCATAACTACTTTTCCATGGATAAGAAGTGTGAAGCATAGGCTAGGAAGTTTATATTATATAACAAGAACTTAGGAGCTAAACAAGGTTGGAACGTCAAGAATGCTTGATCAAGTGAGGAGTACCATCAATTTTGAAATTTTGAAGATCATTGTTACATGAGGACATGCAATAACTTAAGCATGGGGGAATGTTGAGTCTTAGTATTGACACCTCTATTACCCTATATTATCCTAGGTCTAAGTCAATTTTACCTATGTTATGAGTATAAACTTGACTGTTGCCTCCATAAATACACTTAATGACCTTTTCCATGTGCATAGAGAGGTAACTTATGATTAAGGAATGTTTTGTTTAATTTTATTGTGTTAATTTGATTAAATGGTTGATTTTGCATGATCCTAATCATTTGATCTTAAGAATCATTGATCTGGTACCAAAAGACATGCACAACATTGATTTGGTACCAACAGAACTGCATAACATTGATCTGGTACTGCCCTGTGTTATTCCGGTACCATCCTGTGTTATTCTAGTACCAGCCTGTGTTATTCTGGTACCATCCTGTGCTATTCTAGTACCAGTGCAACTGTGCTATTCTAGTACCAAACAACTGCACCTATTCTGGTACCAATGCAACTGTGTGTATTCTGGTACCAAATCGTTATTTCCAGAAATCACTTGTTGAATGAGTATGCAGTTTGAGATTTCAAGAAATAAGTTGAATCGAATATTCTAAATCAATTTTCAATATCACGATAGACTTCATCACTCATGCACTTCGTGTCAAGAGGATGAAGTCCATCCCTAAGATTCTACATGAATTTCCAATTATAATATTTCAAAAACAATTTGATGTTTATCCTTAGATATTGATCGTAACAACTTACCTTCTTTATAAAGGAATGTTGTATAGGTGATAGAGTACATGTGTATTGATGTAATGAAGCAACAGTAAGAACAGAATGATACATATTTCCATACTATATGAGATGATGAACTGTTGATTCGATTTACAAGTTGAAGGAATACAAATGATCTATTGTGCAATTTCTAGGTATGATTAGAACATTTTAGCCTGTTATATTTTTAGAGGTGCCTGGTTGGTTCGGCAAGGGCCCACCATCCCAACTAAGTTAAACCTCCCTTTATATTCTTTGTGTGGTTGTGTGAGTATTTAACAGTTCTATTTTGTCAATAATTTCAAATGCATTTTAATTACAACACATAATCGTTTGCTTTTGAATCAGTGTGAGAAATTAGACATTGGACAACATAGTTAGTTTCCTTTCTTTTACTGTAGGATAACATTTAAGAATATGATGTGTGACAAACAAATATTGTTATTATGAGTTTGAGATAGTATTTTTCTTAGTGCGTACAGGAATAATAAGACTTCATCTTTTACCTTCATGTTCCATAGTGAAGCCTTTCAATTATATTGATTGTTTTATGTACTACACAGGTTTGATTGAACAGAATTGAGTTATGATTTATTTTTGTTTAAGAGTGACTTGTTGATTATTCTTTTCAATTGCTACATGGAACAAGATCTGATTTCATCTCTTCTTTTGATGAGCCTATAATGAATAGATCTGTTATGTGAGCAAGAGCATTTTCAATTGAGTGTTTGCTTGAGAGTTTTACTATGAGATTTATCTTTTGTTATTGTTGAAGTATGCCCAAATTTGCTTGTTAGTTGTTGTTAAGGATAGTAGTTACAGATAATAGATTCAAAGTCCATATTTCCAATTAATGATCTTGTAAATGGACAAGGCATTATCTGAGAAAAATCTTTTGAGTGCATGATTGCAAGTTTTTCTTTCTAATTTCTTAATTGTGTGAAGAGTGTTATCTTTGAAAATAGAGTATTTTGTTATTTATGGTTTTCTTATCTATGCTATACTAAAAAGACATAGGACCCCATCTGTTATCAGCACATATAGTGCATCAAATCTACTGATTACAAATCTTGGTTGATAATTTATGTTTCATAATATATTATTCAAATAATTGCACCAACACTTACTTATCTTCAAAATCTCCCAGCTATCGGGAGTTTACCAAAATTTACCCATTCCTGTAACAAAATCAAACAATTCCAACCATATTTTAGAATTTACAAAATTTAATTCAATAATAATCCTATAAGACATCTTAATCATTTTCTATCCTATATTATTCCTAAATAACAGAAAATTCATTCAAGATGATATCATAAATCATAGAAATGAGGAGAATATTTGTACCTTTTCATAACCCAACATTACCCCCCATCTTACCCTCTTGCATGTCCTAACACAAGCTAAGTTCTTACATGTAAGGTAGTGATGTTGTAAGGAGGAAAGGTCGGTTCACCAGGTGCCCTGAACCCATTATTTCTTTTGAGTTCTCCAAAAGCAGTGTCTTCCCTCTTTTTATTAATTTGATAATCTCTCTGGTAATCCTATGGAGGAAACTAGATAAGAGGGGACTTATATCTACACCCAATCCAGGAAGGTACTTCCTCTTGGATCATTCTGGCATACTTTTCTATTCTGAAGGTAGCTGGAAAGAAGTTCTTGAAACCGAAGGGCTCTCTAACCTTTACTTCAACTGGGGAGACATCTCACCTTAACTTGGAGCCAGGAAGAGATTTTTCTTTGAGTTCCCTAAAATATGTTATGCCTGACCGTATAACCTGTTGATGAATAGGACTTCAATATATTCTCACTCTTTCCCTTTTCATGAATGTCCTATGTCGCATAATAGATGGAAAAGACTTTGGTGGTTGCCCCCTGATCCAGAGATCTAACCTAGTTTCTCTCTTCATGAAAGTTTTGTGGGCTTTAGCCCACCTGACTTGATTTTTAGTGAAGGATAGGAACACTTGAAATTGGATATCTCCAATAAAAGGACCAGGATTTTCTTTATTTTTATCTTCTAAAATAAAATTATGGAAATATAGCTCACACCGGAAATACTGTACTTTCTCTTCCTGCTCTCTAAAACAAGACACAAACTGAGAGATAGTAGTGAATTTAATCAGTTTACCTGCTTGAATAGATTTCACCCTCAACAACAGGTATAATTATAATAAGAAAAAAGTGTAATTGGTAGTAGGATCCCTACAATCTATTGCATCAGTGTAGACATCACAAATCTCTTTGATTTTCTCCAAAGATTTTTCCAATTGACCTTGTACTTTCTCTGTCTTCTCTTGAGCCTTAGTCAGCTCAGCATACGTCTCATTTTCTGGTGCTCTTTCATGGTCACCATTTCATCTATGGTTTGAATCAAGGCCTATAGGGATTGTACGAGTTCTTCTTCTAGTCTTTCAATGATATCACTCTAACCCTGAAACTGAGATACCTCTTCAGTCTAATAGGCTGCTTCTTTCATTACTAGAATTACAGTCTAAGTTTATGCATCTATGGTCTCTAAAGGAGTGGGAACTACTTCCTCAGGTTGCACAGTTGTTCCTCCTAGAATTTTTGGTTGAGCCTATGTTTCACATGCTCCCAAAGGAATTTCATATCCATTTTGAATATCTACCCTTTATGTTGTTGTAGTCTCAGTCTGAGTTTCCATTTATATCATTTATTCAAGGATATGCAGTTATGTCTGTGTCCCTACATAACTCATTTGGACTTCCCTCCTAAGAAGAAGGTTCCTTCCCTATGCTCTATGTCTTTTGGTCTTCTTCCTTCTATGGGCCTTGTTGTCTTGCTCTAATTGTTTTCTTAATTCCTTGATAATTTCCTTAATCTTGCCAACTTTATGCTTTAACACTTTCCTTTTAACCCTTTTTTTCAACAACTTATTCTCCCGTTTCAACCTTCTGATTTTGTTGTGCCTTTTTCCTGATTTCTATTTCTGTGATCTGTCAGGATTTTCCCCACCTTGATCTGTTAATAGTGGTTCCTATGCTTGCCCTACCAGGGTATTTACCTCATTATGACATTTTTCTCATGTTGTATCATCTGGGAATGACATCTCAATGTCAGGGAAGTCTTCAGTATGGTTCGAAGGAGAGGTTGGCGCCTGCTATTCTTATGGCTTGTTTGTGTCTTTGCTAATTAAAGTCCCTAAACTCCATAGAACCTGAGCTATATCTACCTCATAGCTTTTCAAAAATTGTTTTATGAGGTTCCCTAATGCTGGTTGGGTATATTACTAATTGTTTCCTTGTGGTGTTTATTTTGTCTTCGCAATTCCCTGAACATCTTCATGTAAGGGTTGCTTTGTTGTGTCCTGAATTCTTTTAGGCTGTTTTGTTGTGTCTTGAATTCCTTCGAGCTTTTTGTTTTTTCCCTGAATTCCTTCGAGTTGTTCTGTTGTTTCCTAGGTTTCTTCATGCCATCTTAACCATCTTCTTCTTCTTCTTCCCTCAATGGTGGTCTTAGAAACAACAATTTTTATTTTTCTCTTTCTCGTTGGTGCCCCTGCTTGAGAGGTCTGAGTCTCTGTCAATTGGATGAGGTCTGCCTCAACTTTAGGTTGTGGAGGTGGAACTTCCATTTGGGCCAAGGTTTCCCCTTCTTGTGCTACTTGAGTTCCATGGGTTGGGTCTTCATGCTATAATTCAGGTTGTTCTACTTGTAAGGGCCTATTGGCCTCAATAAGACCCCCCCAGGTTGTTTGAGTTTGAATCAGGGCCCTACTCACTATTAGTTTTACGAATCCATGGTGGCTAATGATAGTAACGGGATATTTTTCCTTATGTGTTCTTATAGCGACCTCGTGTAACATAGCACTCAGAAAAAATGGTAAATTGATTACTAACTGTTGTTTGAGCGCAGCTGGCAGTTTGAGGTGGCGTGGCCAGATCACATCATACCTTCCATCACAAGTGATGTATCTATGTATTACACCTGCCAGTTCCTTCCAGGGCTCGCTGAGAGTGTCAGGGTTAAGCCCCTTTCCATTTTTATCAAATTCCTCTCCAAGGTCTGCGAAGGATTCTGCGGATTCTTTGAGCGTTGTATATATTCCAAACCATTGTATTCTTGTGTTAGGAAGGCCTGTAACCTCTCCTACGATTTCCTGGGTAATTGGAATTCATATATCTCAAACCATGGAAGCTTCTCCCTGCAGATTTTCTAAGAATTCAACTATGATGTGTGTATCATATCCTTGCAAACGATTGAAATAGTCTGTCCATCCTAGACGGTGTAGGATTTCTCTTGCTTGCTCAGTTACTTGTAGTAATTTTGGTTCCCGGTGCACACTTCAGCATCCCATCTTTCTGTAAGCAGGTGCAGACGACTAACATTCCTTGTTGTATCTTAACTCAACCAAATTTTGAAAACAACATAAATAAAAAAAATAGAACAACATTATGTATATATAGAAAAAAATGTGCATATTCATATTTACTGCATTTATTGAAATCTATCGGTAAACGTGTCAAGCCTCTGCCCTCCCCATAAATGGATATGTCATTCTCGACCGTCAAATGTACAACTGAAATAATGGCGGGGAGTTCCTCTAAGGTGTGATTGTTAGGCTGTCGTCGTCGATGGACAAGACAATCATTAATAACTTTTCAATCAAGCACTTTAACAGTACTAACGATAATCATCACGTTGTGTGGGAAATGCGAATTATTATACCCATGTTAGAAACCCTTTGAGGAAAAATATTCAAAATGATTTCAAATGTGTTCTCATGTTTAAAATGTTCCACATATTGTTACTTTCCCTTTTTATTGGATATATCTGGAATGACAGCCTCATTGTTTTGAAAATAAAATATAAGAACACATTAAAACTTGGTGTATTTTTAAGGTAAACTTCGATACCACAGGCAGATCCATTGCTTCCAGCAGGCATCCATAGCCTCGATAGGGTTTCCTTTCAACCCATAGATGAGCTCGTATCCTTAATAAATGGTTTGAATTATCTTTTTCCAAGAAGACCATTATCCTTGTTTGGTAGCCAGATGATGATAATGCCACTCACTAGATCATAACCTAAGTGAACAAGTCGGCTTGTGATGATACCTCTTGTACTTTGATGAAAGAATGTCAAAGGCCATTGCCCTGGTGTGGTAGCCATTGTGCGAATGTCACTTATGTTATTAATTGATGATCATGGTAGGTTGGCTCTTGATGAGACCCCCTATTATTTATGGAAGAAGTTTATTACTTTGTTAATTTAATTTTTTTTTAAGCTCAATCAAGGGAGGCTCATCTACTCCTTAAGAGTCAGGGATGGCGTAAGAAGTGTAAGAATTCCAAGTAAGAATGTATTTAAGATTCCTTATTATGATATGAAAGCAATTATCATTCAATTATATGTAGATATATAAGGGAAAGAAACGAGTTATGGTGGTTAATGAATTGTGAACAATTTTTAAGATGATTTGGAGAAATTAATCCAAAAATAGTTTACTTGGGTATGCTTAAATGATCCATGCCAACTGAAAAATTAGAACTGGTGTTGAAGAAAAGGAATTAGTGAGGGTCATACCCAAACGGGTGACTGATATAACAATGGCATGTTTTGAGAAAGAAATTGTGAACGGAACAATAGTTGTTCCTTTCGAATGGACAACATCTTTTTGAAAAAGGAACAACAATCGTTCTTTTCAAAGGAACGACAATGATTTGCGAAAGTAGTAGAAGTCGTTCTTTTCGAAGGAACGAAAATGGTTTGCGAAAGTTACAGCAGTGATGATGTTCAAGAATTTTTTCCCATCTAATTACGTTATTAACATTCCCATGGGAATTTTTGTTTTAGTGATTCTATAGGTTATTAATCATCAACTAAATTCATTCACTTAATATGGGTAAGTTTATGAAATATTAGATGGTCTATTAGCATGTTCATTTTTTGTAAAAAATAAGGGTTATATTTGTTGGGTTATTGTAACGTGAGATCTGAGTAAAGAACATAAACTAGTGTTTAATTATAGTCATCTCTTATGGTTCGTGTTTTCTCAAGTGACTTTCCTATACAAAGAAAAACTAAAAAATAAATCAGATCCACAAGAAAATCTATACACAGTATATACAGTGTCAACAAAATTCATCATTTATGGGGTTGGGGTGGCTGGGTTACCTTCCTAGCCAGCCAAAATCTGAATAGTAGGGTCCTTACTTACTTCTTGGTAGAAGGATTCTTTTGAAGGCGATTGATGGTAGAGTTGTAGATGGTGTCTATTAACCAGAAAGGGGGACCCAGTCCTGTCGATAGTAATTAAAGTGACAGTTCCATTCTCATGAACTTCATTAATTTCATATGGTCCCAGCCACCTTGTCTGTAATTTTCCAGGAAAATCCTGAAATCTGGAATCATAGAGAAGCGCCCAATCACCTTTCTTGAATTATTTTTTCTTGATATGTTTATCATGCTAGTTCACTCTATGCTGTTGAATAATAGTTGTGTGCTCTAGGGAAGACAAGCGTGCTTAATCTAATTCATTGAGCTGATGTAGGCATTGTTTATGTGCCTCTGTAAGATCCAGTCCAATCTCTTGGGCCATCCTTAGAGTCTTAATCTCAAACTTGATTAGAAATATGGGTTCTTTACCATAAAATAAATGATATGGAGAGTAGCCCATGGTGTTATTCCATGTTGTGTAATAATCCCATAAGGAATTTGGGAGTTCAGTAGCCCAATTTTGTCAATTTGTTGAGACCGGTTTTGTCAAAATTGCCTCCAAAACTTTATTGGTGCTTTCTACTTGTATGTTTTCCTGTGGATGGTATGGGGAAGTAACTCTATGCTTGATATGAAAATTTTTCAGTGTGGTCATGATTCTATGAGCTGTAAATTGTGACCCCCTATCAGTGATTACTTCCCTGGGTAGTCCATAGCGTACAAATAATTTGAAAATAAATTTGATGACTACCTCCTCTGTTGTGTTTGGTAAGGCTTCTACCTCTAGCCATTTGGCCATGTAATCCATTGCAACTAAAATATAGGCCTTATGATTTGACTTTGGATTGAAGGGGCCAATGAAGTCTAGTGCCCATCTCTCAAATGGTTCTGTGACTACTTGTGCTTTCAGGAGAATTTCATCATCCTAACCTGGTTTTCCCGTGCACTGACAAATGTTGCAGGTCTGGACATATTTCTTTGCATCTCTAAATATTGAGGGCCAATAGTAGCCCATCTATAAAATTTTATGTCCAATATTTCAGTCTGCAAAATGCCCGCCACAGGGCTCATCATGTTCTTCCTTTAGTATGTCGAAGATTTTTTCATCTCGTGCGCATCTGTGGATCTGGAGATCAACCCTTGTGTGAAAGAGATATCCCCTAATCTAAGTGAATCGTGCGCTACACTGGACAATGAATTTTCTTTCCCTAGATGATACATGTGCTGGTAGTTTCTCGGCTGCCAGGTAGTTTTCCACATCAGTGTACCAAGGTGTCTTAGTAGGGATGGAAAACAAATGCTCATCTGGAAATTGATCTTCAACTTTCAAGGAGTCATCTATTTTGGGTATGCAAGACAGGAAGTCTGCAACAAGGTTTCCTCTTTCGGGTCGATCTTTGATGGTGATGTCAAATTCTTGCAATAACAATAACCACCGAGTGGCCTGTCCATTAGTAATAGGTTTATTAGCTAGATATTTAATAGCAGAATGATCAGTATACAGACTAACTAGCTATCCTGTTATATAATGACGAAATTTATCGATGGCATGTATAACAGCTAAAAATTCTTTTACTGTTACTGTATAATTAGATTTAGCGGGAGTGAGATTCTTGCTGATAAAATAAATAGCATAGGGTTTCTTGTCTTCTTCCTGTCCAAGGACATCGCCTATGGCGATATCTGATGCATCGATGAAGATGTGAAATGGTATATTCCAATTTGGTCCGCTCAACACCGGTGATGTTGATATCATCTTCTTGAGTCTTACAAATGCCACATCACACTTGTCAGACCATTGAAACTCTACATTACTAGTTAGAGCATGTAAGGGTGCAACAGTTCTTGCAAAATTTTCCATAAATCTGCGATAGTATCCTGAAGCACCAAGGAAACTATGTACCTCAGTTTATGTGCAAGGTGTGGGTAGATTAAAGATTACCTCTATTTTTGTTGGATCTACCCTAATTCCATCTGCATAAATATAATTCCCTAGTATCACACCTTCCTTCATCATCAGGTGACATTTTTTGTGGCTTAAACACAACCTGGTAGAAATGCACCATTCTAGTACCTTCTGCAAATTGTCCAAAGCTTGATCGAAGTCATCGCCATAAGGAGTGAAATAATCCATGTAAACCTCCATCCCTTCACTAATCATATCGCTGAATATGATCAGGATGGACCTATGGAATGTAGCTGGGGCATTACATATTCCAAAGGGTAATACTTTGTATGCAAAGGTACCTCAGGGGCACGTGAATGTATTTTTATCTTGATCTTCTGGGGCTATTTGGATCTTATTGTAGCCACTAAAACCATATATGAAGGAAAAGAATTTCTTCCCTGCTAAAGTATCCAGGACTTGATCAATGAAAGGTAGGGGAAAGTGGTCCTTTTGAGTGGCTTTGTTAAGTTCCTGATAGTCTACACAGATTCGCCATTTTCCATTGTTCTTGGGGACAATCACTAGTGGGGAAACCCACCGACTATCCGAGATAGGATATATAAAATCTACATCCAACATCTTTTGTAATTCTTCCTTAACAATGTCCCTAAGGTGGGGATTCAATATTCTTTGGGGTTGTTGGATAGGTCGGGTATATTTCTCAATATAAATATGGTGTGTGTAGAGTTGCAGACCAATACCTTTCATGTCAGAATACTCCTAGGCAAAAGCTTGTTGATATTTGGAAAGGATTTGAATCAACTTTTGTTGTTGTCGCTCATATAAATTGGCAATAATATTCAAATACCTCCCTCATGAAATCTCAACTGATTTGTTGTTATGAACAGCGGTAGTCAGGATTTGTTGTTCCATTAAATCTTCCAGCGGGTCTCCCTATGCTTCGCAATCTAGAACAACTTTGAGCTTCTGTCAAATTTGGTTACTTACAATGGTTGGGTTGTTAATAAACCCACTGATAACATCATCCTCTAATTGGTTCTTGAGTCTAAGGGCTTATACTAGCATGAGAGGGGCCTGTAGATCCTTTTCTAGATATCTTGACAGTGGCAACGAATATACGATAGTCGGTCTTGGCTTGGCTGGAGGATATAAGATGAGATTTTTTGTAACACCTCCTCTAGAAATTGTCATATTTCCCATGCATCTATTGATGTATGCATCTATTATTGTGAACCATGGTCTTCCCAGTATTAATGGATTCCCTTCGAGTCCACTTCTTGGGTTGATGGTGAGTAAATCTGCAAGATATTCCCAAGAGTCGACTGAAATTGCTATATCATGCAATGTACTGACTGGTCTAACCACTGATCGATCAGCCAATTGTAACATAATTGGGGTAGGCTTGAAGGAGTCGAAACCTAGGGTGTTGCAGGTTTCCATGGTCAGGATGTTGATGTCAGCCCCCAATTCTACTAGTGTATTTGGAAAAGAGCATTCCTGGATCTAAACTATTACTATGGGGTTCCCTGGATCTTCATATTTGACTTGTTCTTGGTTCCCTAAAATGAGATCAGACAAGGCTCCTGCCACATGAACGATTGATGATGAATTTTTAATTTTTCTAACAGGATTCCTCCCACATAGTTCCTTAATTGTCTTTGTATAAATTGGGATGTCTTGCAGAGCCTGCAGGAGTGGAATTTTAACATATAAATTTTTGAGTTCCCCTACAATGTCGAAGTTAGGATACACAGTAGGTTTTTCTATCATCAACCTTCCAGGGAATGAGGGAGGAGGAGTTGCATCCTTATTAGGATCCTGTGATTCGTCTGTGTTCCCTCCCTTCTCTGTTTCTTCTATTATAACCACGGTCGAGGATGTTATTGTTGGTTGTATGTTATTTTCATTCTCTTGTTCTTGGAAAACATTAATTTCTTCAGAAGAAATGATATGCCCTGATCAAAACTAGAGTTTGTTGCACCCTACAGAGTTGGTTTCTCATTCCCCATTCTCCATAATCTGGACGATTTGGGCTGGTCTATTATTAGGATTTGGGTGGGGTTGGGCTGGTAATTGAGGGCGCAATTGCGATTGGGGTCGTTGGAGTGGAGCTTGCAAAGTGTGTTGCATTTGGGGGGGCATCCCCATGGGATGATTGGTTATCCCCATTGGTCTTTGCCAATTCTGGTTCCAATTTGGGTTTTGGGCAGTCGTGTTGGGACACTACGAAGATTAGGGGTTGTTATTTGATTATTTTGAGGACGAGGTAGGGTATTGTGAGTTAGGCTAGGTGGAATTTGTAGCTGGTTGATTCTGCCAATTGGGATTTGCAACAGGTTGGTTTGGCCAAGTGGGATTTACAGCTGGATATTGCTAGGGTTGCCAGTTTTGATTAGTAAATTTTTGGCCCTACCATGATTTTCCAGAACTCTACTACTGATTATACTCTCCAGAAAATAAACAGGAGGGGTCTTGTAGTGTACCTAGAGGTTGGGCCTGCCATTGGTGACACTGAGGCATTAGATATAATGGTTATGTTTCTTATTTTGCTTCTTTGAAGATAGATTTCAGTCCTGGGAGCAATGGGCATTGCTCCATTGCATGATCCTTGGCGCAAATGGCGCAAACTCGAACCATATCTAGAGGGCATTCCCTTGGATCATGTTTCTTTCTGCATCTGTGGAAAAATATGGCCAGAGTCTGTTTTGTCTTATGTTGTTTCTGTTTTGTCCTGCAACACATCCGATTGTGTAGTCAGAGTGCTCAAAATATCAGTTTTGAAATTTTCTAAGAGATTATCAACTTCTGCTCGGGTAACTCCTCTGCTGGTAACATTACTGGTCCTAGTGAGGGGAGTCTACATCCCTAATCTGGTTCGTGTACTTCCACATGAGCACCTGCCATACAATAGAATGATGTTATCATAAGTTTCTTGATAAATATCATCCTTTCCCATTAAATTTAATCTGTATACCCATTCATCTTTCATTCCTTTTATCAGAGTGGCGTTGAGCACCTCTCCTAATAATGTTCCATAAGGGTACCTTTGCAGATTGTATTGAAACCTTTCAACATATTCTTCCATTGTCTCATTTTCGTTTGCAATCATTTGAAATATTTCATCTTTCAGATCCCTAGTTCTACAATAATCCTGATATTTTCTAAAGAAGGCCTGTTTCATCTCATCCCATGACTTTATAGTCCCACCTCCTAATCCCATAAACCAGCACAGAGCTACCCCTTTCAAAGTGGAAGGGAAGAGATTTAGTTTTTTAGGTTCGGAGGTGTAATCATAACCTCTACATAGGACATCAAACTCAAATAATAATGCATCCGGATCTTCTGAAATCAATCCATGAAAGGTTGGAAAATTTTGCAAGGGAATTGATTTCATGGGGGCATTGGCGACTGGATCAACTATCGGATATTCCAAGGTGGAAGTATGGGGTCATTGTTGATTTGGTTGTGCTATTTGGTCAAATATATGGAAATACTCTTCGGGGATTTCTTGACCTGGGTGTTCTTTTGATTGATTACTTGAACCCCTAGGGGATTTGATTGCACTGCCTCTATCTAGGATTTATGGTATGCCTTCTCCTTTCACATGAGATTTAGGATCAAGTGATGGTGATGGTTCTGCCTTAGAAACCCTACTAGTTTCCCTTTCTACTTCCTCCAGATTACAAGAATTTCCCTTGTCTAAAGGGTTGAGGGGTGGAAGATCTGTGCTTTGAAAGATTTGCTCAGTCCCTTCATTTTTGTTGTGAATCTTAGCATGGGTTGTAGTTGGTGAAACTGTTGCCTAAGTGATTTCGGTAGATACTTTCCTAGGTCCAACCGACACTTGAGATTCATCTTTTTGAATGATATCGTCTATGAAAGTGCTTCTCCTAGGGAACACCAAGCCCTAGGATTTGGTAGTTTTTGGTGGAGGTTTTGGTTTTTCAGGATCTTTCTTCTTAGTCATACACACTTAACACAAAAAGAAATTCAAAACACCTATATAACCTCAAAGTATCAATTGGAGGTAGCCGTTGGCATAATCATCTTACTCATTTCCTTCGTAGGTTCTTACCTTCCATCTTCAATACCTTGTCCTCCAGAGACACAACTTATGCTACCTTTGACACTCTCCCTGGCAAGGGTGCCAAAATGTTGGGCTCTAAAGATATCCTATAAACAACCTTAGTTTAACATTAATTTATCAACTCGAGGATTCATCTTCTATTTCAAGAATATCAGCAGAGTCTATGCAGATCGCTCGGAGAGGCTAAAATCGCATAGTTAAAGAAAAACTGAGTTTATCAACGATCAAGTTCCTCACACATTCATTAAGTTTCTGAAGCTAAGATCCTACTGAACAGGATTAAAATTTGATCTGTAATGTACTATGAATTGAAGACATGAATTGAATTGTTGAATTGACCTAATTAAGAGACACGAATTGAATCTGATATTAAAGGCATGAATTGATCTATTTAATAAGGGAGAATTTAAAATAAGCTAATCTATTGATGACTATCTAATTTGCTAGAAAGAAATAATTGAATACTGTAAATTAAGGAAGAACGGTAATTGAAAAACAAACACTAAGTAAGTAAAAGGAACATCAAATGCTAGTTCAATTGAAAGAAACAACAAATGTTTATTTAATGAAATGGAACAACAATTGCAAATTTAATTGAAAGGAACAATGCATATGAAGATGAGAGGAACTCTCGAGAAGTAAACTTCAGCAAATGGAATAGAAATCGATAGCATTCAAACTGGAACATCTATCTCTTGTAAGTGACCAACATAAAATAATTAACACACTTGTGCATCTATCTTAATTATTTCAAAGGAGAATTGAATCATAAACAGAAATCAAACTAATACAGTTATAGATTGAGATAGTAACTCCTTCAGACTGGGCCCTCTATCCTCAAAAGTACTGCTACTAGAAACTTAGTATACGAAAATGATGGAAACGTTCAAAACCTTTATTAATTCCATAACTGATATGACATTTACAAAAACTGTTTGCGCAAAGTGACTTTAAATTCTGAAAACTTAGATACAATTCTTCGATGATCCTTTCCAGTATCCACTATCCTTTATATATTACAAAATATGGGTAAATTAAGCTATCATGAGGATCAAGAGATCCTCAGGATCGCTATTACTATTTAAGAAGTTTACAAAACAGAGAACTAATCTCTCTTGAAACTGTTTCACGCCTATTGGAACGCTCATATTTTTCAAATACTCTGGTTTCAAAAAGTTGGAGCCGCCCTTTTCCTATGTAAGTGAAATGTTATAATTAAGCCCCAAAAGATGGATTTCGGGATTTCGTTTATTTTAGGGTTGTACCCACCCAAGCCTCGGTATCCCGACAAGCAAAATGGAAATAACTATTTTAGTCCTAATCACCATTACCGAAACACTAAGCAAGGATTATCACCTTTTATTACCTCGTGCTCTCGCATTTCAGAAGCTACCAGTCGAAAGCTTTTCAACCTCCAACATGCAAAGTTGCGAAGTTGTCTTAAGTATCTCAGGTTAATATCAAGAGTAATCACTTTTAACCCATAGTTAACCTTTATCGTGATTTCGCGACTCGGCGATTGTTACCTCAAAAAAAACACCTTTGTAACCCCAATCCCCGAAGTCGTGATATTCATTAATTAAGTGTGGTTAATTGAAAGCTCAATACAAATCACAGCTAACCAACCAAAATGCACTATCGCGATTTTGGGTGTTTAGGTTTCAAAGACTAGGAGTGAAGTCGTCCAATACGGCGAACCTCGAAAAGGAGATTAAGGACTAAACACACTTAATCAAAGGGACTAAAATAGATTAATTAACACCTTAAAACAACTTCTAACCCATGCCATCTATGGATGAAGTTTTAAATGTTTCACGCTTTTCCCAAGTTGTGAATCGTCAAACATTTATGGAATTTATTTGAATTTCAGTGAGATGATTGATAGTAAGATCTTGTTTTACTTCTAAATATTTCCATTAAATGATTTAATTGTTCTGTCAACAAGGACTCACACGGATTTAAGCGATTAAAGCAAAAGGGTTTCTTTCATTATCTCAGATTTTCGTTCTACTGTGCACTGCGCCATTTCAACAGGTAACTTTTGTCCGTGTTTTCACTTTTTACAATCGGGGATCTAATTGCAAGGTTCTATATCATGGCTCCATGAAAATTACCCAAGGCAACTACCGAGAGTTCAGTTCAGGGTTCAAATATTTTTTATGATACCTCACCTCAAAGTATCAATACTGTCAAAACATGGACGCACATTCCCGATATTCTTCAGTTCGAGCTAATAAGGTATCCAGATGATTCCAGCGACAATGAGAAATATGACTTGTCCACCAAACACAAAATCGTCTCTCAAACAGAGATGCAAAAAATAGTAGCGAGGCCACGACTTTTTCCCTATTATGATATGACCAGATGGGCATTGGACCATGTAGACATCCTGACCATGATGATTTTCAGGGAACAGGGGGTGGCAATTGGGACTTTTAAACCAGAGCATTTACAGGCAATGTATAAATTGTCACCCACTCCAAACCATACTCACAATGTTGATTTCCTAGAGGGTTTCAAAATGAAGGAATGTGAGCAGTTTGGAAGAAACTTATCCGATCTTATCAAAGATTGGTTTTTGCACCCCACAAAATTCAGGGTTGATGCTCATGGAATCTATTCAATCTCCTCTTTAGAGCCACAATTCAAATATATATCAATGATGGCCTATAGACTGTACAGGAAGGAGGACACCACTCACTTTTTCCTCCCATGGGTACCTCTTATTCATATAGTAGTTGAGGGTTTTTCCTTCGACTGGGCCAAATTGTTGTCAGACAGTATAGCCATTTGAATTACTGAATATCGAGCGTAGAAGATGAGTGGGAAAGCAACTTCATTATTTATGTTTTCTTACATCATGGACGCTATTTTATTCATGACACCTTTCCCATTAATGAGCTAGATCTAGACTCCATCTAATGCAGAACCTATTCATGTCTATCACTCGAAACTCTGGGAAGATAAATCCAAGGAATTTGTCTACGAGATTCTCAACTGGGTAATGGTACCAATGCATGTCTCCATCTTCGGCCATCCACCTCCCAGGATTTCAAATAACATCACGTCCAACCTGGGTAGCATGGCAGATTGGTATATAGAAGAGGATTTTTCATACATCAGGTTTTTTGGCACCTCTGTTTCCCCATATGCTCTACCGCTATTCTTGCCAGATAATCTAGTGTGTCGCGAGATCGCCAGGAAAACTATGCTCGATGGGATAAGAAAAGAGCTCAAAGGAGCATCAAAAAAGGTATGGCCACCTTTCCCCATTCACATTGGTACATATTCTTTGTTTGATTTTGGCCATGCCAGAGTAGAGGCTACAGCCTTGGAGGAAATGAAATTGGTGGATATTGAGTTTAAGAAGCAAGGCCCTAATAAGGTTGTGAGTAATCACATGGAGAGTTCTTGCCTGAAGAGATATGACCATGAGGACTCACCTCATGACAATATCTTCTGAGGTGCAAGATCCTACTCTGAAGTCTTAGGACAGATCCGAGCCCTGTCCTGGGAGCATCAGAGGAGTTTCCTTCCCCAGGTTTTACAGGGAAACACCCCAAAACTTCTAGATACACAGCAAATAGAAGCCAAAGGCTCAAAGGACTCAAGTCTTGACAAGGAGGAAATTGAGGAAAAGATAGGGGAAGTTGGGACCTCGGAACAGGAAGCTGAGATCCCTAGCCAAGAAGAAGGAAACCCAGAGACAGTTACACTAGGCAAGCAGGTCAAAAGTCAAGCATAGATACCCTCGCAAGGGGTATATGAATCACTATCACTCATATCAAGCAAGCCTACCATGGACGCTACCTCGAAACAATCATCCAAGGAGATCGGTAGTCCCATTGCATTTTTCACACCCTTACAATTCACAAAGGGGAACCTCGATGCGTGATGGATTTTAAGTGAAGAACTAACACCTATTTCTATAGAAGAGATACCCCCTAATGAATTTTTCTTTAATAAGAAAAGGAAAGCTGGGGTGAAGCAATAATTTTATCAAAGAGCGGGCACAGTAGCTAAAAAATACAAAATCCTGACAGACGGAGAGGTCGTGGAAGAGGAAGAATTTGTCGATGAAATAGTAGAAACATTGAGGGCTTATGCTACAACCAACCAATATTCAGTTGGAACTTTGAAGGCACAGTTGAAATGAAAGAACCTCTTGATCAGTAAGTTGGAGGCTAAGGTAGCTACGGTGGAGACGAATTCCAGGGATCTGGTGAACAAAGGCCTCGAGCAAGCTAGAACAGCTGATCAACAGGAAATTGAACAGCTCATATCCGATCTCGAGAAAATGCAACAGTCTTCCCAGACAAGCCAAGCATAAGTAAGTTAGCAAGAGGAGTTGATAAAATAGTTGCAGTTAAAATTGAATTCTGTCTAGAAATAGGTCATAGACATAAAGATATTCCAATCACAGGCCACTGAAATCTGACAGAAGGTAGTAGTAGCTCAACAGGATCTACTTGCTAAAGTGGAAAGCATCCAAAATCACTTCCTGACGATAGATCAAGTGATAAAGGATATCTCTCTGAGAGAAAGAGAAGATGGGGTGGCCCAGGTTGCTTTCCAGGAGGCTGTTATAGAAATAGTGAAAGAAGAGATGGTTAGTAGTTCCAGATTATCCATCCCAGAACAAGCCAGAGGGAATATCTTACTAAAGGCGTGGGAGCATAATATATCAGATAGCAGAGAAAGAGCTAAAGAGATGAGGAATTCTTGTGAAGAAACATTCAACTTGATAAATAAAAATTTGTTAGACCTTGATAAGGAAGGTTGTTATCACTGAAATTTCATCCGCACATGGCGACAAGAACTCAGCATCGTCAAATAGTAATGAAGTCATTCATGGCACTGAATTTATTTCACAGCATTCCAAAGAGGTCAAAAACTATACAAAGTAGTAAAAATTGAAGAGCTCTTTACAGAAGTTGGGTGTGCGCGCACATGCGTGGAACAGGAACGTACCATGCGCGCATACGCGCACGATGCACGACTGTTAGCGCAAAAACCCGTGCACCTGCTAAACGGTGCATTTATTGAATTGGTCGGCCTCCCATCCACTTATGGATCAACTCCCAAGATGATTTGACCCTCAAATCTGAGATGAATCTGCATGGTAGGCTGGTCAAAGACCTAATAAAGCCTTAAAGAGCCTCTTTTCACACTACAAAGGAGTTACATAATCACCCAATGCAATGCTATAAAAAGCCATGAAGAAACCTCATTTTCTCAAGGAATTTCATGTAATTTTATGATGCTTAGATTGTTTTAAGGACTCACTCCTTGACAATAGCACATTGGCACCATTTTATTGAGCAATCCACCTCTCCATTGAGTGGATTTGCAAAGGAGTTCTTTCATCACGATTTTCATTTTTCTTGTTGTAAGGAGAGCAAGCTTGTGAGGGTCCAAGAGCCTTCCTTTGGAGGAAGAAGGGACTAATAGTCCCCTTTCTTCATTGTGCTTTGATTTCATCAATAGATCAGCCTAAAAACATTGGTGACATTGGTCTTTTTGTCCGTGTTATATCTATATTTCCATGCTTTTAATTTTAGTTTGTATTTGTTTAATTCTTGCTTATAGTTCAGTTTTTCTCTCTCTAACCCTTTCCTCTACAGCAATCATGCTCAGCAAGACCTAAATGGGCATGTAAGCACCTCTTATTTGCTCACCAAGGTGATGAAGAGGGTGCAAATAGATTGGCAACCATACTGGGGAATAGGTATCAATTCCTTCCTCATTTGGGTTTATTTTGCTCTTCTTTCAGTTTAATTAACTTGCAGGGACACCAACCAGCCTAGGCCGACCTGCCAACCATCCAATTCAAGGGAGAATTGAGAGAAATCCATCTGGATTTTCTCTCTCGACCATTTGTCACAGGCGCGCGGGTATTTCACCCCACAGACGCACATCGGGCACGCATGCACTTTTAAAACCGTTTTTCTGTGTGCGCATGTGATTTCTGTCTCTACTCTGTTCGCGCGTCGACGCTCTGTGCGCGTCTGTCTACACTAGGGGCCGCACATTTTGAACAAAATTTCACATTGTAAGTTGATTGGGATGTGGGGAAGGCCATTGGCCCTCTTAAAATGATGTTATGCATGCTCTAAAATACTGCACCACACTTAGTCCCCTCATCATATAAAGGGGTTAGTCTAACATAGGCACTTAGGAGGATAAAAATCAATTTCCCTTCTTTGCTTTTTGCCACATGGATGGCTTGTTGTGACTAATAATCAAAGTTGGGCATCAATTTTAATCACATCTAAACTCACATTTGGGACTAGGAATTGAAGTAACAATCCTTGAGTATGCTCTTCTCTCGCGCCTCCGAGTGATCTTGAGAAACATAAAAGGATTGTGAAAACAATCTCATCTCCCTTTAACAAAAGTTTTAAACCTTTAGGAGAGGACAACGACCCTTTTTGGGACCCCTCTTAGCTTCATTTTTTCAAACACGTTTTAAACTTGTAACGGGCCCATACATGCCCACATGCTACAAAGATAGAATAGTGGTTGAAATTTTGCTTTCTTAGATCAAAACACTAGAAGAGTTTAAAGGTTTGTAACGGGCCCATACATGCCCACATGTTCAATCTAGGATAGTTTCATGCTTTTTCTAGATTATCTCACAATAGGGAGTTAAAGGATAGTAACAGACCCACATGTCCACATGCTAGATTCCTAGGGATTTTGAATTCCGCAAGGTTGTACCAAAGACATCTAGCTGATTAGGTAATCAAACTCTTGTAAGGACCAAGCGAAGTCCACATGCAGCAAGGTGACATCTAATTAACTAAAATTGGCACACTTTTCAATCACACACAAAAGTCACTACGCACTCACATAGCTTCTTCTCGAAACGTGGAGGTCCAAGTAAGTTTCCTCTAAAGGGATTCCGAAAAATACCCCATCTTTTCTAGACAGGACTATCCACTCCTAGTGTTAAATCAAACGAGGTTGGTTTTCACCCCCAGCCTCACAAAACAACTTCATCTAAAAACTTTCTAAAAACTCACTAAGTTTTCCTCCACAGGAGGTGCCAAAAGAATTTTT
>JZKD02S1222448.1:561541-574659 GCA_000966675.3 Picea glauca | reverse complement strand
TGTCATCCTTATTAGCTAGCACAATTGGCTTTACATAACCAGTCTCTACCACATCCCAGACATTTGCACCTAAAGCCATTATGTAGGTTCTCATTCTAACTTTCCAGAAGGTAAACTTTTTTCCATTGAACAGAGGGGCCTTATTGGTTGAATTTCCTTCATGGCTTGACATGTTTAAGCTCTAGGATCTACACTTATATAAAAGGGGTCGGCTCTGATACCAATTGTTGGACAACTGAGAGGGGGGGGGGTGAATCAGTTGTTACTGAGCTTAAACAATTATGATTATTTTTAAAATTCTTTGCAGAAACACTGAATGATGATCACAATAATGCAGATAATTAAACACAGGCACATTCAGCATCAGTCACATATATGAGAAACACAGAGACAGATATTTTCCGAGGAAACCCATGCAGGGTAAAAACCTCTTTTTTCTTTTATATGATAAGTAATGGTTACATTCTTTATAGAATCATACATATGAGGACCAACTCATAATGAGGCTACAACCTCATCTTTGCAAGCTACAACTTGCTGAGAGCACCAACTCTCTGTTTTCTCTAGCACCAACTAGAAGGAAGCACCGACTCGCTGGTTTCTCTAGCACCAACTAGGAAGAAGCACCAACTCCCTGTGTTCAAGAACCCACTTGAACCTCTAAGGACAATAGTCCTCCCTAGCACCTCCCAACCACCCTTAAATATAAATCTTTGCTTCTGAAAATTATTACAGTGATATAATGATCAACAGTGGCTTACCCGACTTATCATTGTTTTGCTGCATCTCGTTGCTCTTTCTGCCACACTACCTTTCTGCACATATCACTTGCGTTGTCTGGTCTTCTTGTGTTTATTTTCTATGCGCCATCTTCATTCTCTGCACAGTTCCTCTTATGTGCTATTCAACTTCTACACTCTGATCTTTCTTCACACCTGAATCACTTTTACAAGCAACAATCACAACAACCTCCAACAGCAACAGCAACAACGACCCCTTCTCTTCTCTGTACTCTGTATTTATATCTTCTGTGCACCTTTTGCATGCAATGTTCTCCATCCCTCTGCATGCTCCAACTGCGCCAATATTCTCCACCTCTCGAGTGCTCTGCGTGATCTTCATCGTAACTCTTCAGCTTCTCTGGCCGTTTTCCCAAGTGTCTTCTAGTCCTCTAGCTGAAACCATCAGTGGTTTTCTGGTAGTTTTACTATTGCATGCAACAGTAGCCCTGCGATCAATACTTGATCCAATGGTTCAGATCCAATCGAGATTTCATATATGTGATTTTGGCACTCTTGGTGTTCATAGTTTTAGTCACTTCCAAATCTCGATCCCCGAAACTCCGATAAGAAGTTAAATCAACGGTCTGGATCACTTCTTATCCAATGGCTGTGATTACATCGCGAAATCGCATATCGTGATTTCGAAGTTCTTGATGTCAAGATATTTTAGCATTACAAAGTGTCGATCCTCGATACTCCAATACGGGCTCTGATCAACAGTCCTGATCATTTCTGGATCTGACGGTCCAAATTCACTCGCGATTTCGCATTTCGCAAAATCGGGGTTTTTGATGTATTGAGTTCTTTCCATTTTAAATTCATGATCCCTGAAACTCTGATATGGAGTTACATCTACGGTCTTGATCATTTCTAGATCTGACAGTCCAAATTCACTCATGATTTTGCATATCGCAAAATCGGGATTCTCGTTGCATTGTGTTCTTTGCCTCATGAATTCGCGATCCGCGAAACTCCGATACAGACTTGAATCAATGGTCCAGATGCGATCTTTATTCAACGGCTGTGATCAAATCGTGAAATCTCTCATCGCGAAATCGGCATTCCTGATGTCAAGTGACTTTGTCATTTCAAAGTCCCAATCCCCAATACTCTGCTGACATCATACGTGGTTTGACACGTGTTCAATACTGCCACGTGTCACTCTAATTCGTGGATTACATGTGCCTGAGGTGTTGAATCTTCCTGACACCTGTCATTCCCAGGTTGTGCCACGTGTCCCTAGCTGACATGGTCTACTGTCGTGAGTTGGATCGACGGTCTAGATCACATGTTGATCTGACGGTTCAGGTTCAGTCGGGATTTCTTTCATCACGATTTCGGGGTTTCTGTTGTAATTGTACATGGGACTCGTGAAACTCTGATTCCCAATTCTTCGATGAAGCCTTCTGTCGAGCTTCTCCCGGTGGCGCCCGATCGCTGCCACGCGTCCTTCCAAATGGATGGTCTCGATTATGTCGAGATATCAAGACTTTCAATGTCCTGGTTCTCATGACCTTGAGAACTCCTATCTCCCGATGGCTTATCTCCCTCGCAGCTTCTGCATATTTGATGGTTGTCGGGCTTTCGGGAAATTTGAATGGGATCCAACGGTCACTGGATCTTTGTCTTCCTTCTCCTCTGCAAACTCCTGTATCTTGATCTTTGTTGCACGCATTTTCCTCAATGTTGTTCCTCCTGAGCTTTCACGTTCGAATCCCCAGGGGATTTTATCCTTCTTATCCTGCCATCTCCACTGTTATACTTTCCATCAATGACAAGCATACGCTACTTGTTAAACTTTTGCCAACAACGTAAACAATTTGGGCAATGACTGTACGCGGCCTCATTTAAATAAGGAAGATTAATTGAAGTCCCTAAACACATAACAATTGTTAAATAAAGATGATAACATAAACAACACTGATGATTCTACCTATCAAGGAATGGTCGATTCTATAATGGCTGAGCTCCAACATAAGTACAATCTGAGGACCAAAAATAAATCTGTGTCGACTCCTCAACCCAAGAAAATTATCCCCAGAGGTGAAACATATGAGCCTGCTCCAAAAGAGACTGAGATACCTAATAACAAAATGAAAGGGGTAAACTCGCAAAGTCCCAAAGTAAAAGAGGCTAAGATCCAAGAGAGAGGAACTAAGATAGTTGAAACATAGACACTGGAAACCAGATTCACCGAAAATAAAATAGTGCAAACTAATAAGTTAGAAAAGAAGGAGTTTGAAGTTTCAACCAAAGAAATGGATAAAGGTGTGGGAGGTTTCATCCTAGAAAATGAGATAAATAATATCAATATACCCATACCTCTGGTCGAATTGGCAAAGAATCCAATGCACCAAAAGAAAATAACCAAAATGATAAATTTTTCATATTTAGAAAGTCATTCTAACATGATAAATTTGGAAGATGTAAGCCTAACATCACTTTTGGTCCACATTTCGAAGGTGCCAGGGATATCGTCGCTCCCTTCTACATTACCCTAAACGTGCATGATCGGTTGCTGCAGAATTGCATGCTGGACTTTGGAGCCTCACATAATGTGATGCCCAAGTCTATTATGGACAGATTAGGCCTCGATATCACTAGGCCCTATGAAGATATATACTCTTTCGATTCAAAGAGAGTTAAGTGCATGGGCATGATCAAAGATTTAGTTTTCACTCTTGTGCAGGTTCCAATGAAAAGTGTCCTAATGGATGTAGTTATTGCTGATATACCTCTGAAGTATGGTTTGCTATTATCTAGGTCTTGGGGAGCCAAAATTGGGGCATCTCTTCAGTTAGATATGACTCACGCCACAAAACACGGTTGGCATACACAGTAAGTGATCCACAGAATCGTAACAATTACCCGGTTTATGTCGTCGATCAAGATTTGGGAAATTGTATTTTATATTTTGATGATAGTGTCAATAACTGTGCAAAAGAAAATTACATAAATCAGAATGAATCAGACAATATAGATGAAAATGTGTATAGAAATGGAATTTGGAAAATGTTTTTTTACGGTGCTTCATCGTGTGAAGGAGCAGGTGCGGGAGTACTTTTTGTAGCACCTGAAAATGAATTTGTTATTCCCTTTTCTTACAGGCTTCAATGGGACATAGACTACACAAATAACGTATGTGAGTATGAAGCTTTAGTCTTGGGACTAGAAGCTGCCAAGAAGCTTAACATAAAGAACTTGGAAGTCTTTGGATATGTAGAGTTGATTGTGAAGCAAGTAAATCGACAATACCAAGCCAAACACCCGAGATTAAGATCTTACATAAATTGTGCCTGGGATTTAATAGAAAACTTCTTCTCGTCGGTAAATGTTCATTACATTCCACGTGTAGAAAACCTACAAGCCGATTCCTTAGCCAAAGAAGCCTCAACTTTTGCACCCCCTACTGCTTTCAAACTAAAGTACCACATAGAGGTGAGGCACAGACCTTCCATACCAAAAAATATTCAACACTAGGAAGTGTTTGAAGATGATGAACAGATCAAAAAATTCCTTGAAATGGTAGATGATTTTGCTGAAACTCACACTGACCAAGAAAATCAAAACGACCATACTTGGATTATGCAAGAGGGGAAGGATCCTCAGGAGTTCCAAGAAGATATCATGAATCATCGTATGTTAGTATTAAAAAACAATTAGATTCCAAAAGGACTAATCCCTCTAGAGAGACTGTTTGACCAAAATGACATGCCCTTAAGATCTACTCTGCAACCTCAACCAGAGGAGGTTGAAGATTGCGACATAGGGACCAAAGAGGAGCCCAGAATAGTAAAACTATCAAAATACCTTCCCCTTGAGACAAAAGGTAAGTATGTTGATTTACTCGGATAGTACAAAGACATGTTCACTTGGTCTTACGATAAGCTGATAACTTATGACACCACTTTGATCGAACACAAGATACCTTTATAGCCCGGTGTCAAACCTTTTAGACAGAAACTCATACAAATCAATCCCATTTTATTTCCCGTGGTCGAAAGGGAAGTCAAAAAGCTTCTAGATGTGAAAATAATTGTACGACTAAGATACTCTGACTGGGTAGCTAACCTGGTCGCAGTTAGGAAGAAGAGTGGGGAGATCAGACTGTGTGTAGATTTTAGAAATCTGAATAAATCCTCTCTCAAAGACAATTATCCTCTACCCAAAATGGATCACGTTTTGGAAAAATTAGTTGAGGTGAATAGGATGTCAATGATCGATGGGTTTTCCAGTTATAATCAGATTGTTGTCAACGAGCATGATAAAGAAACAAACAGCCTTCACCACCCCTTGGGGCACATTTATGTATGAAAAAATGCCTTTTGGTCTAATGAATGCAGGTGCTACCTTCCAGTGTGCTATGGATATCGCTTTCATTGGTGAGAGGTATAAATTCATGGTTATTTATCTTGATGATTTAACCATCTTTTCCAAATCTGAGGAAGATCATCTGATACATCTCATGCAAACGTTTGAGAAATGTCGCAAATTTGGTTTATCATTGAACCCCAAGAAGTCCCACTTTGCTATGCAGGAAGGTAAACTCTTGGGGCATATTGTGTCTTGAGACATAATTAAAATTGATCCTAAGAGGGTTGAAGCTATAGACACCATAAATATTCCCAGAAATGTAAAAGAAATTCAGTCATTTTTAGTAAAAATAAATTTTTTGAGAAGATATATCCCAAACTTTGTTAAAATCTTCAAATTGATCACAGATATGCTAAAGAACAAAAGCAAAGTAAAATGGATGGCAGAAGCTAAAGAATCATTTACACGCATCAAGAAATTCATAAGCGAAGCACTCATACTGGCAAGCCCTGATTATATAAAATATTTTCTGATTTTCTTGTTTGCGTCCAAACACACAGTTGCGGTAGTACTCCTCTAGAAGAATGAAGAAGGTTTCAAGAAACCAATAGTTTTTTTCAGTAAAAGTCTTAGAGACGCTGAATTGAGATATGATATAATGGAAAAGTAATCATATGCTATGGTGAAGGTGTTAAAGGCTTTCAGAACCTACGTGTTACACTCCAAGCTAATTGCATACGTACCCACCAGTTTTGTAAAACACATATTGGTTCAGCCTGACAATGACGGGAAGAGGGGTTGGTGGCTTGCTAAAATTCAAGAATTTGATCTAGAGGTGAAACTGACGAAACTAGTAAAAGGACAGGGTTTGGCTAAGCTCTTAGCTGAATCAAATTTCAGAGCACTCAGAATGAATAAACTGGAGGGATATGAAGGATGTGTGGACACAAATGAGCTCAATGACCAGATAGCTGCCACCATAATCGAAGAGAAGTTTGCCTCATCGAATTGGTATAAAGACATAGTGTCTTACCTACTGACCTTGAAATGCCCAAGTGATCTGTCTCCGTCTAAAGCTGGGACACTGAAGCTGTACGCGGTGAAGTATCGTATATCTGAAAGCCAATTGTATTGGAAAGACCCATTAGGATTCCTACTAGTTTGTTTAGTAGAATGAGAAATAGAGAGGGTCATAAACAAATTTCATGAAGGAGTGTGTGGAGGGCATCACGCCTGGAGGGAAACAACTTATAAAATCCTGAGGGTGGGATATTATTGGCCTAGACTATTCTCAGATGTCAATGCCAAGGTTTGAGCCTATAACCCTTGCCAATTGTTCACAGACAAGCAGAAACTCCCAGTGCTACTTTTGGTTCCAGTTAAAACGGAAGCCCCTTTTCAACAATGGGGGTTGGATTTTATAGGCAAAATTAACCCGCATTCCAGCACTCAACATAAATGGATCCTGATGGCTACAGATTACTTCACCAAATGGGTGGAGGCCATTCCAACTAGAAAGGCAAATGATTCAATGGTAATAGACTTCCTGGAAGAGAACATATTGTCTAGATTCGGATGTCCCCGAAAGATAGTCACAGATAACGCCCAGGCATTCAAATATATGGCAATGGTAATTTTTTTCCAAAATACAATATCGTATTGGGTCACTCCATGACATATTACCTGCAAGGAAATGGGCTAGTTGAATCCTCAAATAAAATTTTGATTACCATAATTAAGAAAGTGTTGAGTGAAAACAAAAAATATTGGCATGTGCATTTGAAGTACGCTTTGTGGGTGAATCGAAAAGGTACAAAAAAATCTATTGGCACTTGTCCTTTCCAAATGGTATATGGGACTGACGTGGTATTACCTATAAATCTGGCACTTACTGTGATGAAACTTTGGCAAGATGAGAAAGAATAACCAAACCATGTCACGAGGAGAATAAATCAGCTGATTGAAGTTCAACAGCACAGGATTGAAGTGGACGAAAGGCTGCATAAATACCAGGACAACATGAAAGTGTTGTTCGATCGTAAGGCCAAAGACAGGGAATTCCTCCCTGGTGATTTGGTTTTGAAATGGGATGCTAGGAGGGAAGACTCAACGAAACATGGTAAATTTGATCATATCTGGTATGGACCATTCAAAGTCATAGCTTATGAGGGGAGGAATTTGTTTCTATTAGAGAATTTGGATGGTAAAACCCTCAACACCCCTATCAATGGGCATTATGCGAAGCACTATATGCAATAAATGATTTCCAAATTTCCACTGTATATACCAATTTGTGTTTTCTGTTTTTTATAGCTTTTCGGTAAGTTTTACGTTCATCACAAATAAAACAGGTTAGTGATTTTCTAGAATTAGGAATATGAAATTTTCAACACATTGAATTCCATAAATCTTAAAGTCTTGATACTCTTCATATTTTTTATTACAGGATCCTGTCTTGCAGCCCAAACAGCAAAAGGAGAAAACAGACAGTCATGTATCAGGAAATTGATTCGCCCAAAACAGGTGATAAAAAATAATTTATTAAGAAGAGAACGAAATGGTAAGGAAAAGGTATGAATTTCTGAAGTGTCTGTTTCTCAAACGAATATCACTTAAGCGCAATAACGGTCTCATGAGTATGATACATTCACCTGACATGCCATTAAAAGGACAACTTTTTACCATGGTTTCTAAAAGGCTCACCTGGATAAGATAAAAAATAATTAAAATAAATAGAGGAAGTAAAGTGTCTCTAAAGAAAAAGTTCCAAGAGTCAAGATTGCAATATAATGCCTGTGTTTTTGAAACCCAAACCCTTCTCTGTCTTCCTTTATTTTTACTTGGCCTTCTTTTCTTTTTTAAAACACCAGATACCTTCCCATGGCCTCCATGGAGGAAGAAGAGGTTACGCTTTAGCTCTGGAAGCCGGAAGACAAATATTAGAGATTACGCCAGCCTTCACGACTCCTCGGTCTCCTACTGAGCAAGTTATGCATAGGTTTATCCTAACTCTCTTAGGTTTTTTAACAGGTTTCAAATGATTAAGCCTTTAACAAAGGAAGACCCCTGGAAATAAATTCTCCCATAATTTCCTGCAGACTATGATGTTTTAAAAGTCAAGAGAAATTTGGTCCAGAGTAATCAAAGTGAGTTGACAGGCCTCTACTGCGGATATTTCACAGATATCACCCCTATTATACTTTATACCAATTGATTTCCCCCACTTCATATTTTGTAAATAAAATCTAAGACAGATGGTGAAAGGAAATTCATAAAACGATTGCCCCCATCTAGTCAAAAGAGATGATGAAAGGAAATTCATAAAACGATTGCCCTCATCTTAGCATTTAAATGAAAAATTATATTTTGAAGTGGTGAAAGGAAATTCAATAAAGGGAACCAAATAACTTCATCGGGATACTGAACAGGCTCATTGGCAGTGAAGAAATATCTAAGATATCTATAAGGTTGTCGTACATGAATTATACTATTCTCTAGTAATTGGTTTTTTCAAAACTGGATCTACATCCCAAGTTCATGCAGGACTCCCTGATTTAAAACATGGAATTTACTTCATTTTGATGCAAGCCAGAACCCACAGGACCTGTTAAATTTCCTAAGATTGTTTTGATCGTCTTAAGAAGACCCGAATTCAGTGTCCAGAAAGGGAAAGTCACCGAAAGGACTCCAAGTGAGATTAGAAAGCAGTTGAGTCTTGAAAGCTTTCCGGAAATAAAGATGAAACCTCAAGGTTCCTTCTGTAGCCTCTTTCTAAAACAAGTTTCACGGAGATGAACTAATGACTCCATTTACCCAATACAAGCACTTGGTCTACCGTTCTTCTCGTCCCGCAAGGAGACAAGATCCCTAGTTGGAGCCTATGTTGGAACGCTCATATTTTTCAAATACTTTGGTTTCAAAAGGTTGGAGCCACAGTTTTCCTAAGTAAGTGAAATGTTATACTTAAGCCCAAAAATCCATATTTCGGGATTTTGTTTATTTCAGGATTGTACCCACCCAAGCCTCGATATCTCGACACGCAAAATGGTGATAATTGTTTTAGTCCTAATCACCATTACCAAAACACTAAGCAAGGATTATCACCTTTTATTACCTTGTTCTCTCATGTTTCGGGAATTAGGTGTCGAAAGCTTTTCAACCTCCGACATGCGAAGTTGCGAAGTTGTCTTAAGCCTCTCAGGTTAATATCAAGAGTAATCACTTTTAACCCATAGTTAACCTTTATCGTGATTTCGCGACTCGACGATTGTTACCTCCAAAAAAAACACCTTTGTAACCCCAATCCCCAAAGTCATGATATTCGTTAATTAAGCGTGTTTAATTAAAATCTCAAGACAAATCACAACTAATCAACCAAACCGCACTATCGCAATTTTAGGTGTTTGGGTTTCAAAGACTAGGAGCGAAGTTGTCTGATACGGTGAACCGTGAAAAGGAGATTAAGGACTAAACACACTTAATCAAAGGGACTAAAATGGATTCATTAATGACTTAAAACAACTTCTAACTCATACACTCTACAGATGAAGTTTTCAATGTTTCTACGCTTTTCCCAAGTCGTGAATCATCGAAAATTTATGGCATTTATTTGAATTTCATTGAGATGATTGATAGTAAGATCTTGTTTTACTTATAAATCTTTCCATTAAACGATTTAATCATTCTGTCATCAAGGACTCGCATGAATTTAAATGATTAAAGAAAAAGGGTTTCTTTAATTATCTCAGATTTTTGTTCTATTGTGCGTTGAGCCATTTCAACAGGATAACTTCTATCTGTGTTTTCACTTTTTACGATAGGGGATCTAATTGCAAGATTCTATATCATGGCTCTGCGAAAAGTACCCAAGGAAGCTGCTGAGAGTTCAGGTCAGGGTTCAGATATTATTTCTGATACCTCGCCTCGATGTGTCAATATTGTCAAAACATGGACACACATTCCCAATATTCTGCAGTCTGAGCTGATAAGTTGCTTGGATGATTCCAGTGACAATGAGAAAGATGACTTGTGCACCAAATACAAAATTGTCCCTCAAATAGAGATGCACAAAATAGCAGTGAGGCCATGACTTTTTCCCTATTATGATATGATCATATGGGTATTGGACCATGTAGACATCTTGACCAGGATGATTTTCAGGGAACAGGGGGTGACAATTGGGACTTTCAGACCAGAGAATTTACAAGAAATGTATAAATTGTCACCCACTCCAAACCATACTCACAATTTCGAATTCCTAGAGGGTTTCAAAATGAAGAAATGCGAGCAGTTTGGAAGAAACTTATCCAATCTGACCAAAGATTGGGTTTCGCACCCCGCGAAATTAAGGGTTGATGCTCATGGAGTCTATTCAATCTCCTCTTTAGAGACACAATTCAAATATATAGCGATGATGGCCTGTAGACTATATGGGAAGGAGGACACCACTCACTTTTTACTCCCATGGGTATCGTTTATTCATACAGTAGCTGAGGTTTTTTCCTTTGACTGGGCCAAATTATTGTCAGACAGTATAGACAATCGAATTACTGAATATCGAGTGCAAAAGACGAGTGGGAAAGTAATTTCGTTCTTTATGTCTTCTTACATCATGGATGTTATTTGCTTCATGACACCTTTCCCATTAATGAGTTGGAGCTAGACTCCATCTAATGCAGAACCTATTCATGTCTACACTCAGAACTCTGGGAAGATAAAGCCAAGGAATTCATCTACAAGATTTTCAATTGGGTAATGGTACCAATGCATGTCTCCATCTTCATCCATCCACCTCCCAGGATTTTGAATAACATCACGACCAACCTGAGTAGCGTGGCAGATTGGTATATAGAAGTGGAGTTTTCATACATCAAGGTTTTAGGAACCTCTGTTCCCCCATATGCTATGTCGCTATTCTTGCCAGATAAGCTAGTGTGTCGCAAGATCGCCAAGAAAACTGTGCTTAGTGGGATAAGAAAAGATCTCAAAGAAGCATCGAAAAAGGTATGGCCACCTTTCCCCATTCACATTGGTACATATTCTTTGTTAGATTTTGGCCATGCTAGAGCAGAGGCTATGGCCTTGGAGCAAATGAAATTGGTGGATATTGAGTTTAAGAAGAATGACCCTAATAAGGTTGTGAGTAATCACATGGCGAGTTGTGGCCTAAAGAGATACAAACATGAGGGCTCACCTCACGATGAGATATTCCAAGGTGCGAGGTCCTACTCTGAAGTCTTAGGATGGATCCGAAGTGGGATGGATTTTCAATGAAGAACTAACACCTATTTTTGTAGAAGATATACCCCCTAATGTATGTTTCTTTAAAAAGAAAAGGAAAGCCATGGTGAAGTAATAATTTTATCAAAGAGTGGGTGCAATAGCTAAAAAATACAAAATCCTGACAAATGGAGAGGTCGTGAAAGAGGAAGTTCGTCGATGAAATAGTAGGAACATTGGGGGCTTATTGTTGCGCCTCTTTCATCACTTTGGTGAGAAAATATGAGGTGCTTGCATGCCCAGTTGGGTCTTGCTGAGTAGGACATCTGTAGAGGAAAGAGTTAGAGAAAGAAAAACAAAACTATAAGCAAGAATTAAACTAATACAAACTAAAATCATAATCATAGGGACATAGAGATAACAAAAACAAAAAGACCCATGTCACCAATGTTTTTAGGCTGATCTATTGATGAAATCAAAGCACCCAGAAGAAAAGGGACTATGAGTCCCTTCTTCCTCCAAGGGAAGGCTCTTGGACCCTCACAAGCTTGCTCTCCTTACAACAAAGAAAATTAAAATAGTGGTGAAAGAACTCTTTGGAAATCCACTCAATGGAGAGGTGGATTGCTCAATGAAATGGTGACAATGTGTTCTTGTCAAGGATGGAGTCCTTAAAACAATCTAGACAGCATAACATTACTTTGAATTCCTTCAGAAAATGAGATGCATTCATGGCTTTTTATAGCATTGCATTGGGTTATTGTGTAATTGCTTTATAGTGTGAAAAGAGGCCATTTAGGGTATTATTAGGTCTTTGACCAGCCCACCATTCAGATCCAGCCCGGATTTGGAGGTCAAATTAGCTTGGGAGCTGAACCATAAGTGGTTGGGAGGCTGACCACATTCATAAATGCACCGTTTAGCAGGTGCGCGGATTTTTGCGCTAACAATAGCGCATCGTGCGCGTATGCGCGCATTCTACGTTTTTGTTCCGCGCATGTGCGCGCGCGCCCAACTTCTGTAAAGCGCTCTTCAATTTTTCACTACTTTGTATAGTTTTTTTCCCTTTTTGAATGCTATGAGATTAATTCAGGGCCATGAATGACTTCATTACTGTTTGACGATGCTGAGTTCTTGTAACCATGTGCGTACGAAATTTCAGTGATAATAGATGCCCCCTGATGGATGAGGTTAGGAGCACATGTATAGCCAAAATCCATCAATGTTTCTTCTACTGATAATGTTGTTGTAAGAGAGAGAAATAGTGGGATCATTTAGATCGATCCATTGGACAAAAAAGGAACCGGTAGGACCCAACCTTCTATGAGGTGCGCAAAATAGAAAACTGTGTACAAATGAGGCGAGCATGCCCCATGCTCGTGTTATGTAACTCTGAAAAAATATGACTGAACTGTTGGTCTAGACAACTGCAGCGCCCTCGGGGGCGGTGATGATAAAGGTAGACGACAATTTTGCAAAGGAACATACTCTGAATAATAGGCAATGACCGCGTTAATAAGTATCGGCGATGATACGGGCATTGATGGCCCTACCAAATTCAGAGGTCTTCGGCAAATGATAGAAATAACTGCAATAGTTGCAAAGTAAGACCCACCATAACATGAGAAAGTGTTGGCGTTGAATTTTATGGGGGATAATGACAGCAGGGAGCAATGGTGTTTCACCCTGTGCCATCCGAGATGTCTCATTGAATGGAGAATGAGAATCAAGATATTGTCACCCTTCTGGAAAATTGTGCTGATGTCAACAAAATGGGAACGCGACTCCCAGAAGCAAAGGGCT
>JZKD02S1222448.1:529345-543631 GCA_000966675.3 Picea glauca | reverse complement strand
TTTTCCAAATGGCTCAAAACAGTTTTCTGGCAATTTTGGCAATTTACTATTTTTAGCAGGTTTTAACTTCCAGGGCCATTTTGAGGGTCCAAATGAAGGTTTTTCGAGATTGAGGTTCTCAATTATAGTTGAATTCATTATTGAGCCCCCAAAATGAATATCCTCGACAATACCTTTCCAACGAGCTATCACACGCCTAAAACGGAGATCGTATGCAAAAGTTACGACCCCGGGAAGTTGATGTACTCACTTACCCAAAAGGGGCCCACATGACTTTTGGCACTTCATCTCCTAGGGTTAGGTTTTTGGATGTTTAGGACTTTTGGAATTCCCATTTATTGTAAAAGGGCCTTCACATCCTCATTGTAATCATCTTCTTGCGAATGCGAGTAGCCGTCACATCTCTTCTCAGAGATAAGCTGCCACCATTCTAGCGAGTCTTCCACTCTGTATTTTTACAGTCTCTGTACATTTCTTTCATTAATAGAAATCGTGTATTACTGTATATCTATATTTATGGTTGCATATTCGATACATTTCTGTTATATTATTGAATATCTACAATATCTCTGTGCATTTATTTATTATATCTCCGATCTCATTTTGTGCCGAAAATAATCTGGATCATGAATTCTGTCGAGAAACAGGTCATAGACATAAATATCTTCCAATCCCAGGCCACCAAAATCTGACAGAAGGTAGTAGTAGCTCAACGGGATCTTCTTTCTAAAGTGGAAACCATTCAAAATCACTTCCATACGATAGATCAAGTGCTAAAGGATATCTCTCTGAGAGAAAGAGAAGTTGGGGCAGCTCGGGTTGCTTTCCAGGAGGTTGTTATAGCAACAACGAAAGAAGAGATGGTCAGTAGTTCCAGATTATCCATCCCAGAACAAACCATAGGGAATATCTTATTGAAGGAATGGGAGCATAATATATCAGAGAGCATAGAAAGAGATAAAGAGGTGAGAAATTATTGTGAAGAAACATTCGGCTTGATAAATAAAAATTTGTTAGACCTTGATAAGGAAGGTAGTGTTGGGATGCTGGGCAAAATTAACATAGCTAAACACCTAGATATCAAGGAAAATGTGGAAAAGGAACAAGCTGAAATATACCAGATAAGTCAGGTTGATATTTTCCAAGTGGACAAATGGTTAATAAATCCAAGTTTACAATTATGGTCTATCATCACGGAAGACCAACAAGTAGGAAAAAGATTGCCACAGTTGGCAAAGAATTGTTACACATTTGAGGCAAATAACCAAGCATAGCCTTCCAAGTTGACAGCCCAGTTGATTGAAAGGTGTGTCAATTGTAGTGAGCAAGGGAAAGGACAGGCTTCCAGTGTCAAATAATGACAGATGTTTATTACATTCTATTCCTGAGACGGAGGAGTAAAAAGGGGAAGGCGCTTTGCCTGTATGGAGGAAGATGAAGGACAAGGAAATGAAACGCTTCCATTTTTCGTTTGTAACCGAAAAATTCTAGGACGATTGGAATTTGAAGTGTTTTTAAGCTTGTATAAATATATTTTTTGAAGAGAGAAGAAGGGCTTTTTGTTTTTGGCCTGATGTAATAGAGACTTTTCCTTTCACTAGAAATAATACAAAGCAAATTCGAAGACTCCGGATTCCGTGAAGACTAAATTATGTGTTTTTCTCTGTTATTTCTTATCCATTTTCATTTCTCATATATATATTTTATGAATGCTTAGCTACAATTTAGTACAACCTCTACTGTGGTGATCAACTGTTAAATCACCTAATCGTTTACAGCTTTTCCTCTATATCGGCTATTAGCAGGTACAAGACCTGTAATTTTTTTAGATTTTTATATTTTATGCTCTGTCAAAGTTTTTCTTGCCTATTTTCCTCTTCTATTATAGGGTGAGATTCTTCCTTGCTTGAAGCCTCACATTGTTGATAGCTTAATGTTTTCCTACATTTCATGCATAACTTCTCAAAGTTAACTCAGTTACGGGAAAAGGCCTTTGGATTTGTTATATTGTTATTTTAGATCTGAGAATTCTTTCTTTTATGATCTAAAAATTGAAACAGCATTCTAAAACATCAAACCCTTTAAAACCATGTTCCTTCACAATTGTGCCCATTGTAAGACAGTCGAACATTGAACCCCACCTTTCGGATCAAGCCAGCATTGCTTTAAATCTCTTTGATACTATACTAAAAACTGCCACTACCAGGGTCGAACTCGAAAGTTCATGGGCAGCCATTGAACGGAATATAACCATCTAGGAACATTTGGAAGCGAGGCAAAGACAACTCATAAATATTCCATAGCTTCTTTACTCGAAATTTGTTTCTTTTTCTTTTTATCATTCACCCACTTTGGGATGCCTAAACTCTATACTTTGTAGCCTTTAGTACAGACTCTGGAACAACAACGCCTAATATCTTTAACCTCCAATAGCTTACGTATCTTCAAAATCTCCCAGCTATCGAGGGTTTACCATAATTTACCCATTCGTGTAACAAAATCAAACAATTCCAACCATATTTTAGAATTTACAACATTTAATTCAATAATAATCCTAGAAGACATCTTAATCATTATCTATCCTATCTTATTCCTAAATAATAGAAAAGTCAGTCAAGATGATATCATAAATGAAATAAATGAGGAGAATATATGTACATTTTCATAACCCAACATTACCCACCAGCTTACCTTCTTGCATGTCCTCATGCAAGCTAAGTTATTGCATGTAAGGCAGTGATGTTGTAAGGAGGAAAGTTTGGTTCACCAGGTGCCCTGAACCCATTCTTTCTTCTGATTTCTCCAAAAGCAGTGTCTTCCCTCTTTTTATTAATTTGATAATCTCTTTGGTAATCCTCTGGAGGAAACCAGATAAGAGGGGGGTTATATCTACACCCAATCTAGGCAATTCCTTCCTCCTGGATCATTCTGGCATACTTTTCTATTCTGAAGATAGCTACAAAGAAGTTCTTGAAACCGAAGGGCTCTCTAACCTTTACTTCAATTGGGGAGACATCCCACCTTAACTTGGAGCCAGCAAGAGCTTCTTCTTTGAGTTCCCTAAAATATTCTATGCCTAACCGTATAACATGTTGATGACTAGGACTTAAATAGATTTTCACTCCTTCCCTTTTCACGAATGTCCTATGTCACATAATAGCTAGAAAAGATTTTGGTGGTTCCCCCCTGATCCAGAGATCTAACCCAGTTTCTCTCTTCATGAAAGTTTTATGGGCTTTAGCCCACCTAACTTGATTTTTAGTGAAGGATAGAAACACTTGAAATTGGATATCTCCAATCAAAGGACCAGGATTGTTTTTATTGTTATCTTCTAAAATAAAATTATGGAAATATAGCTCACACAGGAAATATTGTACTTTCTCTTCCTTCTCTCTAAAACAAGACACAAACTCAGAGATAGTAGTGAATTTAATCGGTTTACCTGATCGAATATATTTCACCTTCATCAAAAGGTATCGTTCTAATAAGAACAAAGTGTAATTGGTAGCAGGAGCCCTACATTATATTGCATTAGTGTAGACATCACAAATCTCTTTGATTTGCTCCAAAGATTTTTCCAATTGACCTTGTACTTTCTTTGTCTTCCCTTGAGCCTTAGTCAGCTCAGCATACATCTCATTTTCCATTGCTGAAATGGATTTGAGTTGTTTAACAACTCATCGGTGCTTTGTCATGGTCACCATTTCATCTCTGGTTTGAATCAAGGTCTGTCGGGCTTGTACCAGTTCTGCTTCTAGTCTTTCAATGATAGCGCTCTAATCCTAAAACTGATATACCTCTTTAGTCTGACAGACCGCTTCTTTCATTACTGGAATTATAGTCTAAGTTTCTACATATGTGGTATCTATATGAGTGGGAATTACTTCCTCAGGTTGCACAGTTGTTCCTCCTAGAATTTTTGGTTGAGCCTCTATTTCACATTCTCCCAAAGGAATTCCCTCTTCATTTTGAACAAATACCCTTTCTGTTGTTGTAGTGTCAGTCTGAGGTTCCATTTCTAGCGTTTCTTCAAGGATATGTAGTTCTATCTTTGTCACTACAGAACCCGTTTGGACTTCCCTCCCAAGAAGAGGGTTCCTTCCCTGTGATCTATGTCTTTTGGTCTTCTTCCTTCTATGGGCCTTGTCAACTTGCTCTAGTTGTTTTCTTAATTCCTTGATAATTTCCTTAAGCTTGCCAACTTTATGCTTTAACACTTTAATTATCCTTTTAACCCTTTTTTTCAACAACTTGTTCTCTTGTTTCAACCTTTTGATTATGCTTTGGCTTTTGCCTGATTTATGTTTCTGTGAGTTGTCAGGATTTTCCCCACCTTGATCTGTCAATAGTGGTTCCTCTGCTTTCCCTGCCAGAGTATTTACCTCAGTATGAGGTTCTACTCATGGTGTATCATCTGGGAAGGACATCTCAATGTCAGTGAATTCTTCAATAGGGTTCGAAGGTGAGGCAGGTGCCTGGTATTCTTCTGGCTTGTTTGTGTCTCTGCTAATTGAAGTCCCTAAACTCCCTAGAACCTGAGCTATCTCTACCTCATATCTTTTCAAAAATTGTTATGTGAGGTGCCCTAATGCTGGTTGGGTATCTTCCTCACTATTTCCTTGTGGTGTTTGTTTTTTCTGCTCAATTCCCTAAACATCTTCCTATAAGGGCTACTATGTTGTTTCCTGAATTCTTTCAGGTTGTTTTGTTGTGTCCTAAATTTCTTCTGGTTGTTTTGTTATGTCCTGAATTCCTTCAGGATATTATGTTGTTTCCTAGGTTTCTTCATGTCGTATTAACCATTTGCTTCTTCTTCTTCCCTCAATGGTGGTCTTAGAAACAACGATTTTTATTTTTCTCTTTCTCGTTGGTGCCCCTGCTTGAGAGGTCTGAGTCTCTGTCAATTGGACGGGGTCTGCCTCAACTTCAAGTTGTGGAGGTGGAACTTCCATTTGGGCCAAGGTTTCCCCTTCCTGTGCTACTTCAGTTCCATGGGTTGGGTATTCAGGTTGTAATTCAGGTTGTTCTACTTGTAAGGGCCTATTGGCCTCAATAAGATCCCCCCAGGTTGTTTGAGTTTGACTCAGGGCCCTACTCACTATTATTTTTACCAATCCATGGTGGTTGATGATAGTAACAGGATATTTTTCCTTATGTTTTCTTATAGCGACCTCATGTAACATAGCATTCAAAAAAAATGGTAAATTGATTACTAATCGTTGTTTGAGTGTAGCTAGTAGTTTGAGGTGGTGTGGCTGGATCACATCATACCTTCCATCACAGATGATGTATCTCTGTATTAAACCTACCAGTTCCTTCTAGGGTTCGCTGAGAGTATTGAGGTTAAGCCCCTTTCCCTTTTTATCCAATTCCTCTCCAAGGTCTACGAAGGCTTCTACGGCTTCTTTGAGCATTGTATATCTTCTAGACCATTGTATTCCTATGTTAGGAAGGCCTATAACCTCTACTATGATTTCCTGGATAACTGGAATTCGTATATCTCGAACCATGAAGTTTCTCCCTGCAACTTTTGGAAGAATTCAACTGTGATCTCTGTATCGTATCCTTGCAAATGGTTGAAATAGTCTATCCATCCTAGACATTGTAGGATTTCTCTTTCCTGCTCAGTTACCTATAGTAATGTTGGTTCCCGGCGCACACTTTGACCTCCCATATTTCTATAAGAAGGTGCATATGACTAACATTCCTTGTTGTATCTTAACTCAACCAGATTTTAAAAACAACAGAAATAGAAAATATAGAACGACATTATGTATATATAGAAAAAAAATGTGCATCTTCGTATTTACTACATTCATTGAAATCTATCGGTATACGTGTCGATCATATGCCCCCCTATAAATGGATAGGTCATCCTTGACCTTCAAACGTACGAGTGCAATAAAGGCAGGGAGTTCCTGCGAGGTGTGATTGTTATGCCGTCGTCGTCGATGGACAAGAAAATCATTAATAACTTTTCAATCAAGAACTTCAACGGTACTAATGATAATCATCACGTTGTGTGGGAATGCGAATTATTATACCCATGTTAGAAACCCTTTGAGGAAAAAGATTATGAATGATTTTAAATGTGTTCACATGTTTAAAATGTTCCACATATTGTTACTTTCCCGTTTTATTGGATATATCTAGAATGACAGCCTCATTGTTTTGAAAAGAAAATCTAAGAACACATTAAAACTTGGCGTATTTTTAAGGTAAACTTCGATACCATAGGTAGAGTCACTTCTGCTAGCAGGCGTCCATAGCCTCGATAGGGTTTCCTTTTAACCCATAGATGAGCATGTATCCTTAATAAATGGTTTGAATTATATTTTTCCAAGAAGACCATTATCCTGGTTTGGTAGCCAGATGATGATTGTTGCACCTCTTTTGCCACCTACATGAGAAAAATGGAGGTGCTTGCAAGCTTAGTTGGGTTTGCTAAGCAGGACAGTTGTGAGTAAAAGGGTTAGAGAAAGAAATATAAAAGAACAACTAAGAAATAAAATAACAACTAAACTAGTGAGCATAGGGACATAAGAACAAAAGAAACAATAAGACCCATGTCACCAATGGTAAGGTTTATATTAGTGAAAGAAAACACCAAGAAGAAAGAGGACAATGAGTCCCTTCTTCCTCCAAGGGAGGTCTCTTGGACCCCCACAAATAAGCTCTTCTTACAACTTTGAATGAAAATGGTGAAATAATTCTTTGCTAATCCACTCAAGGGGTGAGATGGATTGCCCAATGTAATGGTGCTAGTATACTCTTGATGAGAATAGAGGATTCCTCAAGAGAATAGTAGCAGCATAACTTTTCTATTGAATTCCTTAAAAATGAAGTGCACCCATGGTCTTGTTTTATAGCACCTCTTTGAGGTATTGTGCAACCAGCTTGTAGTGTGAAAAGAGGCTAATTAGGGCATTTTTAGGTCTTTGACCAGCCACCCAGTCGGATCCAGTCTAGATTTGAGTGTCAAATCAACTTGGAAGTTGAACCAGAAGTGGGTGGGAGGCCAACCAATCTCATAAATGCATCATTCTCACATGTGCGTGGCTTTTAGTGACCACAGTCGCGCATCGGGAGCATGTGCACTTTTCCTGCGTTTTTGTTTTGTGAATGTGCATGCGCGCCCTATATAGTCATAGCACACTTTAATTTTGTCACTGGTTGTATAGTTTTTGACCCTTTGGAAATGATTTTGTGGTAATTTTGGTCCATGGGTGACCTCATAACTATTTGACGATGTTAAATTCTTGTAACCATTTGCGGACGAAATTTCAGAGATAACAGATGCCCCCTAATGGATGAGGTTAGGAGCATACGTATAGCCGAAATCCATCAATGTTTCTTCTACTGAGAGTGTCATTTTAAGAAAAAGAGATAGTGGGATTGTCAAGAGTTACCTGTTGGAGGGAGAAGAGAACCTATTGGAGGGAGAAGAGAACCTGTAGAACTCAACCTTCCATAAGGTGTGTAAAAATAAACTATGTACAAACGAGGCGGGCATGCCCCATGCTCGTGTCATGTAACTCAAACAAGGAATGGTGTGTTGATGTAGACAACTGCAGTGCCCTCGGGGGCAGTTGTGATAAAGGAAGAAGACAATTCTACGGAGGAACATACTCTAAACAGTAGGTAGTGACATCTGTAAGAAATATCATGGATTATGTAGGCATTGATAGCCCAGCCAAGTTCAGAGGTCTTTGGAAAATATAAGAGATAACTGAACTAGTCACAAAGTAAGATCCACCATAACATGAGAAAGTGTTGAAGTTGAATGTTACGGGGGTCAACGACAGCAGGGAGAAATTGAGGTTCTCCCTGTGTCGTCCAAGACCTCTCATTGGAAAGGTAATGAGAGTCAAGATACTGTCGCCCTTCTAGAAACTGTGTTGATGTCAACAAAAAGGGTGATGCGACTCTGAGAAGTAAAGAGCTTCGTGAAATATACTAGGTGAGGTTAGGAACTGAGGAGGTACATGGAAAAAATCAAGATGTATGGACACTCAGGACTGCCCTTGGTTGGGGGTATGTGTGAGGTATAAGTGGCTGCAACCGTTCAACTAGGTCGAGTGTCAGGGGGACAACAAGACAAGGGATAAGTTGCGCCAGAGGCGAGACAAAGTGAACAAACTAAGAGGGAAGAGGTAAGTAACTTGTGGGATAATCAGAGTATATGGACGATGTCGAAAAGGGTAGATGATAAGGAGTGCCCCAAACAAGGGAGACATGGGTTGCGTTAGCCAAAAAAGGGAAAAAGGTCGTCAAAGGTGATGACAAAAGGATATTTAAATGCTGGAAACAAAGGCTTTTTACAATGTACCAAATAAATAAAGAATAATTTGGGATGAGTGTACAACTATAGAAATGGGTGCCCCAATGTAATATGGTTGGGCCGGTTAGGGCGCAATTTGCTTGGAGAACTGGTGGAGGGTGGCGGCCCCATGGGTGGGTTTTTGTATGAGGTAGGTGAAATGAAGGGAAATTTGCAGAGGGGAAAACTGATTGTGGATGAAATGGAGGGTTCATGATACTGCGGAGGTGCAGTCGAGATAGAACCTTAAAGAGATAATCTGGGAATCCAGTGGGAAAGCTAGCAAAATGAGGAGAAGGAGTATGTGGTTGATTCGTGACATGATGGAAGACTATCAGGACTCCCATCCCTAAAGGTTTGAAAAACAACATAAGTGTCAAAGTGAAAAAGGGTTCTATGAATGGGACAACTCATGTGGGGGAGAGTGCTACTGGGTGACAGTACCTAAGATGTAATGTAGGTGTTGGTACTATAGAGACGGAGATGGGGATCCTAGAGGCAAATGTCAGAGGGTGTGACTGGAGATGCAATTGAGATTCAGGGGGAATGATTACATGCCAATGTTGATTATATACCTGAAGGGGTTGTGTTGATGTATGAAGACCAAGTACCTACACACATGAAAACCAAGTACCCGACGTGAACAATATCTGAAGAGAATCAAACATACATGCATTTATTTGATAATTTTATACATGAGCATGCGTACCTGGATGGGGTATGAAAAAATGGTGCTTTGAGGGCTAAGGATAAAAAGTGGCCCAAGGACTGTCTTGATGTAGATGATGGGATGTTGATCCCGTGGCTGAAGATGGATCAAAGAATAGACACCCGGAGCTCCTGGAATGGTGATTGGAAGGTTGGCAGAAAGGCCTATATATAGCTGTAGGGACCACATTGCCACCTCATTTGTACTTCCTGCCAGAGTGACTGAATGAGAGGTACTTGGAGGAGATTTGGAGATTTCAGGAGAATGAGACAGTTGATTCAATACCAGCAAGCTTCAAGTTAGTAGTCTTATTGTTCTGCATAGAAGTAGGTTTTCCATTTCTGGTCAGGGTCTGTACAGAGGGTCGTACAAGGGGTTTTATGGGTGTGGGCCCCCAAGTGTGTGGGTGATCCAAAAATATGCGTGCATGAGTGCGCACCTGTTATCTGGATAGCTGTGCATGGGGGTGCCCGTAGGGGGGACAAAGGCACGCATGATATGCACGACTGTTTTCTACACAGTCGCACATGGGTGCATGGTTGTGTAGTGGGCAAACGCGCTTTGATGCGCGCCTCTGTTCGTGACAGGGGCACATGGAAGCACCCATGTAGGGTGAACATGCGCACATGCATGCACGCCTGTGGGATGGACAGGCACACCTGAGTGCATGCCTATGGGGTGAACAGGTGCGTATATGTGCGCGCCTATGGGTTAAATAGTCGCTCCTTGGGGGAAAGGCTGGCGGGTGTAAAACTTATCTTTTTTATGGTCAATATGGCTGACCTACGAATGTATTATGTGGCTATAGGAAATCATTTGGCATGATTACAGTCAGCTAGCGAGAGCGGGATTGGTCCTAGCTGAGGGATGTCATGGCTATTGAGGAGCCAGAGGTTCATGCCACTTTGGCAGCCTGTGGGCTGCTGAAGTTCTTCGAGTGCCCATTGATATGGGAACAAGAGTATCTCCTGCAATTTCTTATCCGGATGTGGAGTCCGGACCTACATTGCTTTATGGTGCGGGGAGAGCAGATCGCTTTCACTGCGGTGGAGGACATATACTTTTTGACTAGGCTCCCTTTTCGGGGAACGCCCCCACCGGCGAAGTCGGTGTTACCTACGAATGTGTCATTAGCGACTTTGGTCCAGAGGTACTATTCGAGGGAGAACTACATGTTGGGATCTGTCATGAGCATCGGGGTGATGGATGCTCTAGCACATCGCTATGTAGAAATGATGATTGTGAGGGTGTATGGGTCCCTCGTGACTCAGCGGATCAGTGGTGGTCAGTTGAGTATTATGGGGAGGGCACTGGCCGAAGAGCACTTTACCTGGGGGTTGACACTACATGCCAGGATGGTAGGGTAGCTGGACAGATGTCGGTCTACCGACACATGGGACTTTGCCTTTGGGTCCATATTGGTAGCCTAGTTTTTGGAGAGGGTGTGGATGTTGTGCCCTAGGATTTTATTGGGCGCTCCTGGTGCGTGAGAGCCGTGGCTGAGGAAGTGTTTGACGATTTTGGTTCGCCACGGTGGTGGCGAGGGCGGCCATTTTTTTATGGCTGAGGCGGCATAGGTGAGGCGGTAGATGTCGTAGGTTATATTGTAGTATCCATACGCTGGTGTTGACTTCTAGGGTGATCCAGACATGGTGTTACCTCCAGGGGAGGTGTTTTATCACCGAGGTATGTTTATGAGTTTGATATGTTTATTTTTGAGATAGCATGACATGTGTATTTTATATAGATGTCGATGATATCATTTGGTTGTTTTGTATGTGCAGATGTAGGACCTCGTGGGTGAGAGGTTGAGTTGCTGAGAGCATCGGCTTGACAGGAGCTAGGGAGACTGTTGCGGGGAGGGCCATGAGCAGGAGAGAGACATCGGCATGAGGATGTCAAGGCAAGACCAGCTGATGATGAGAGAGCAATGAGGAGACGTAGTTTTGATGACCCAGGTGTCGGGCCATCGCATGCTCCTCCGACGGAGGTCGACGGAGATTTTGAGGATATTCACTGCCACCTGGAGGTGGTGTTACAGGGCATGCCTGAGGGCATGTGGTTGCATATCCAGGATGAGGGCATCTTGGAGCAGTGTGTGGGATTTGCATTGACGTGGTGGATCGTGGTGCAGTGAGCAGCAGTAGCAGGTGCTTCTATGAACAGACGTTTACCTCCTGGTCTAGAGGGACCAATAGTGGGTGGGGGACCACCGCCTGAGGGAGGGGTAGGAGGTGGTTCTCTAGAGGCACCTTGAGTGCTGCTCTATGTATTTTTGTATTTTGTATATAGGCTAGTGAGCCCATTTTGGTGTAGTGGCACCAGTTTTGTACCGAGGTGCGTTACTAGCCTGTGGATTGTTTGTATATTTGTATGTAAACATTTTGATGGCACTATGGACCTATTTATATATATATGAGTATACATTTTGGGGTCTATGTGATGTTTGCATGTGTTTTTTAATGTGTTGATGATGTCTAATCTATATATGTTGTGACAGGTTTTTGATAGTTTTATGTATGTGTAGAGGTATCTTGATGTGATATATTCCAATCTAACACCATGTTAGATAAGTTATCTATAATTTGATTCAATTGTTTTGGAATGTGTGTAAATATAATGAAATCAAAATGTCGAGATAAAAGTCTAACTTGCAGGTATTTGCGAAAGAGGCAAGGATCGCAGACACGGTACACATTGTTGAGTTGGAGGACGACTAGTTGAGAGTCGAGAAAGATGCTAAGGTGATGAATACAATGATGTTGGGCATCGATGAGGAGGCCAATGAAGGCAGTGTATTCGACTTGGTTGTTGGTTGTAGAACCCAAACATATGCACTAGAGTGGAGTATTTCATGTGAGGGGGTATAGAGGGCCCAAGCTGCCGAAGTGATATTTTGTGTCCAACGACTGGCGCCATCGGCGTAACCGATGTGATAGGCTAGTGGAGGAAGCATCTGTCAATAGAACAAATTATAGTTTATACGTGAGGGATGGAAAAAAGATTAAAAACACTATAAAAGAAATAACCTAAAGTAGAATGAATATGCTTAGGCGTAAAATTTCTTTAAGTATAACCCATTGATAGGTTCTTTAAGAGAAAGGCCTTCAGGAGAGGCCGGGATGTATGCGCCTTTGGTGAGGCAATGTTGGATGATGTAGGGGCCATGCCACAGTGACTCAAATTTTTTATGACCAAGTGTATCGTGAGCGATATCGTAAGCAAGGACAAGGTTGCCTTCATGAAACGAGCGAAGGTTGATGTGGCGATCAAAGGTGGCCTTTGACCATTTTTTAGTTGCCTCATTATTCTGTAATGAAGATCGATGATCTTCATCCAAGGAATCTAAGGTCAGCAAGCACTGCTCCATTGGAGCAGTGTCGGGTAATAGCTCAATTGCGGTGCGTAAGGTGGGAATTTCACACTCTATGGGAAGAGTGGCCTGTTATAACCCTAAAATGCACCACACAGGTTTACCTGGCATCAGGCCAACTCATGCCTCTTCCTAGCCAAATCCATGCTGAACAAAACCTCAAAAACTACTTAAATCAAGCAACCCGTGCCCTAACCTCTCACTGGGCGCGTTGGACCGCTTGCTGGACTTCTACTGCACGCGGGTGACCGCGAGCTAGCCCACTACAGCCCGCGGTTACCTAACAAAGAAAAAAATCAGGAAAGTTTCCGCCGGGACGAAGAGCTTTTTGTCAGTTAACTGGAACTCCCAGCCATGCATGGTCGAGAGTTCACCAAAAACCGTAGCTCCTTCTAGTCTATAAAAGGAGGGGTAGGGGTACTATTCAAAGGAGGGAAAAATCATAGCAAAGAAACTCTGCCAAATTGCCAAGTCCATTTTTTCCCAACCCTTTAGCCTTGCCTCAAGCTTTGGGAGAAATTCAAGCAACAACAGTTGGAGGACAAAGAAGAGGAGGAGCCCAGGATCAGGATCGAGGAACGGTGGCCGGTCTCAGTAATCATTGTAAGTTGGTTCATATGAGATTAATAAAAAGATGCTTTTCCCGTCTCAAATACATGAGTCTTATCTATGTTATTTGATTTGTGTTTAATCTATAACCCTCTAGTAGATCAGTAGCATGCATGCGTAGTTTTGTCTTGATTGCAGGATCGCTTTGTGGAAGGAGCAGCAGCAGCAAGGAGATAAAAGCTCAACGGAGGATCTACTTCAACCGTCGATAAAAAGGTTAGTTGATTCTTCCCTTGTTTGCCTGAGAAAAAGGGTTATAGGTTTGGGTAGGAGGTTAAAAGTTATTCTTGAAGGTTCATGATCTGCATGCAAGTTTAAAGCCCTAGCTTGCTAGTCCGTAGGGTAGAAAAACCCCACAATAGAATTGGCGACTCCACTGGGGATATTTTACTCTTAGGGTTTCCGGATTTGGTTAAAGATCTTTTGGGTAGTTTAAAGAAGTTCAGTTTCTGTTTCTTTGTTTATTTTTGTTGCCTGTTAGATCAATGCTAGTAGGGAACCTGGTTATCAATACCAGTTTTCCTTGACTGACGCTTGACATTTATTCTCGGGACACACAGAGGTACCCACGGCCTGCAGAAGCCCTGCCCGTGGGTAACCCGCGCCCTAACCTTATACAGCCCGCGGTTGACCGCTTTCTCTGGTGGTTTCAGTAGCATGTAGAGCCCAGGAAGCTTAAGAGGCAGTCTCCTCTTTCCTGTCAGAAGTTTACCTTCTCAGGGGGCTTTCTGGATCCTGTCTGGGTCTTGATTGGTTACTGTCTTGCTTTCAGTCTGCCTTATTGTTTTGACTTTTCTTTGCGTTTGTTTTCTTTTTTGAAAAGTTTTCCTTTCTGTCAAAGTGGAAGCATCCAAGCCTTTAGGAGACCCTGGTTGTCAATACCAGAGGCCTTTTTCAGGTTTGGGCTGCTAGTGTTTAATTTTTTCTCTGATTTTATACCTACCCGCGGGCTGATTCAGTTCTGAGCGTGAGTACCCGCGTCCTGTTGTAGTTCAGCACGCGGTTGACCATGTGCTGTCTCGGTGACAATCGCGGGTCTATCTGGTTGCTTTTCAGCCTGGGTGGGGCAGTCATCCCCTCCTGTGGTGAGAAGTGCTCCTTTCAGGGTTGGAAGTCTGGGGCTGCACAGTCAGCAGGTTAGGGCATCTTATCCTTAGCCCGTGTTTGTTAGTTGATGTTTTGATAGAAAAGACAAAAGAGAAAAAATATTTGTTTTATGGTTTTTAGGCAAGTGTTAGAATTGGTGCTGTTGTGATTGCTTTGTTGCATTTTTGT
>JZKD02S1222448.1:491290-506542 GCA_000966675.3 Picea glauca | reverse complement strand
TTACAAAACCTTTAAACTTCCCTAGTGATTTAATCTAAGAAAGTAAATTTCAACACTATCCTATCTTTGTAGCATGTGGGCATGTATGGGCCCATTACAATCTTAAGATGTGTTTGAAAAATAAACTAATAGGAGTCCCAAGAGGGTCCGTTGTCCTCTCCTAAAGGTTTTAGTCTTTTTAAGGGAGATGAAATTGTCCTACAACCTCTTTCTGATTCTCAAGGTTTCTTTGAGGCGCGAGAGAAAAGCATACTAAATGATTGTTATCCAACCTATAGTCCCAATGCAAGTTAGATGTGTTTGCAAATGATTCCAACTTATACTTTTAGTCAAAGCAAGCCATCCATGTGGCAAAATGAAATAAAAAAGAGGAAAAAATGATTTTAAACCCCCTAAGTGCCTATGTGTTTTGACTAATACCTTTATATGAAGAGGGAACTAACTGTGGTGCAGCTTAAAACATGCATGAAATCACTTTTAAGAAGGCTAAGGCCCTTCCCCAAATCTCAAAAAACCTTACAATGTGTATTTTTTTGCACAAGTGCACGGGTCCCAGAGTAGACAGAGGCACACTGAGCGTCTGTGCGTAGACTGAAACAAGATTATGGGCGTAGGTGCACAAAACAGAACTGTGGTTTTAGCACCTGTGCACACGATGCATGTCTGTGGGCCAAAAAACCCGCGCACAACTAACACACGGACGTGAAAGAAAATTCTAGATGGAATTCTCTCAATTCAACTTGGAATTGGATGTTTTGCAAGTCGGCTTGGGCTGGTCAATGCACCTGCAGGTTAAATAAGTTAAAAGAAGAGCTATAAAAACCCAAATGGGTTAGGAAATTGATACCTTTCCCCAGTGGAGTCGCCAATTTGTTGTGCCTCTTTTTCCATCTAGATGAGAAAAACGGAGGTGCTTGTAAGCTTAGTTGGGTTTGCTAAGCAGGACATCTGTGAGGAAAAGGGTTAGAGAAAGAAATATAAAAGAGCAACTAAGAAATAAAATAACAACTAAACTAGTGAGCATAGGGACATAAGAACAAAAGAAACAATAAGACCCATGTCACCAATGGTAAGGTTTATATCAGTGAAATAAAACACCAAGAAGAAAGAGGACAATGAGTCCCTTCTTCCTCCAAGGGAGGGCTCTTGGATCCCCACAAATAAGATCTTCTTACAACTTTGAATGAAAATGGTGAAATAATTCTTTGGTAATCCACTCAAGGGGTGAGATGGATTGCCCAATGTAATGGTGCTAGTACACTCTTGATGAGAATAGAGGATTCCTCAAGAGAATAGTAGCAGCATAATTTTTCTATTGAATTCCTTAAAAATGAAGTGCACCCATGGTCTTTTTTTATAGCACCTCTTTGAGGTATTGTGCAACCATCTTGTAGTGTGAAAAGAGGCTAATTAGGGAATTTTTAGGTCTTTAACCAGCCACCCAGTCGGATCTAGTCCAGATTTGAGTGTCAAATCAACTTGGAAGATGAACCAGAAGTGGGTGGGAGGCTGACCAATCTCATAAATGCGTCATTCTCACATGTGTGCGGCTTTTAGCGACCACAGTCGCGCATCAGGCGCATGTGCAATTTTCCTACATTTTTGTTTTGCACATGTGCGCGCGTGCCCTGTGTAGTCATAGCGCACTTTAATTTTGTCACTGGTTGTATAGTTTTTGACCCTTTGGAAATGATTTTGTGGTAATTTTGGTCCATGGGTGACCTCATAATTGTTTGATGATGTTGAGTTCTTCTAACCATTTGTAGACAAAATTTTAGTGATAACAATGATAATGACACTCACTAGATCGTAACCTAAGTGAACAAGTCGGCTCGTGATGAGACCTCTTGTCCTTTGACGAAAGAATGTCAAAGGCCATTTCCCTAGTGTGGTATCCATTATCGTAATGTCACTTATGTTATTATCTGATGATCATGGTAGGTTGGCTCTTGATGAGACCCCCATATTCTTTAAAGAAGAAGTTTATTACTTTGTTAATTTTTTTATTTTTTATTTTTTATTTTTAGCTCTATCAAGGGAGGCTCATCTACTCCTTAAGAGTGAGGGATGGCGTAAGAAGTGTAAGAATGCCAAGTAATAATGTATTTAAGATTCCTTATTATGATATGAAATCAATTATCATTCAAGTATATGTAGATATATAAGGGAAAGAAACGAGTTATGGTGGTTAATGAATTGTGAACAATTTTTAAGATGATTCAGAGAAATTAATCCAAAAATAGTTTACTAGTGTATGTTTAAATGATCCTAACCAACTGGAAAATTAGAACTAGTGATGAAGAAAAGGAATTAGTGAGGGTCATACCCAAAGGGGTGACTTATATAACAATGGCATGTTTTGAGAAAGAAATCTTGAATGGAACAACAGTTGTTCCTTTCGAATGGACATCATTTTCTTGAAAAAGGAACAACAATCATTCTTTTCAAAGGAACGAAAATGATTTGCGAAAGTAACAGCAGTCTTTCTTTTCGAAGGAACAACAATGGTTTGCGAAAGTAACAGCAATGATGATGTTTAAGAATTTTTTCCCATCTAATTAGGTGATTAAAATTCCCACATGCATTTTTGTTTTAGTGATTCTATAGTTGATTAATCATCAACTAAATTCATTCCCTTACTATGGGTAAGTTTATGCAATATTAGATGGTCTATTAGCATGTTCATTTTTTGTTAAAAATAAGGGTTATGTTTGATGGTTTTTTGTAATGCAAGATCTGAGTAAAGAACATAAAAGAGTGTTTAATTATAGTCATCTCTTCTGGTTCATGTTTTCTCAAGTGACTTTCCTATACAAAGAAAAACTAAAAACTCAATCAGATCTACAAGAAAATCTATATACAGTATATACAGTGTCAACAAAATTCATCATTTATGGGGTTGGAGTGGCTAGGTTACCTTCCCAGCCAACCAAAATATGAACATTAGGGTCCTTATTTACTTCTTGGTAGAAGGATTATTTTGAAGGTGGTTGATGGTAGAGTCGTAGCCAGTGTCCATTGACCAGAAAAGGGGACCCAGTCCCGTCGATGGTAATTAAAGTGACAGTGCCATTGTCATGAACTTCATTAACTTCATATGGTCCCAACCACCTTGTCTGTAATTTTCCAGGAAAATCCTGAAATTTGGAATCATAGAGAAGCGTCCAATCACCTTTCTTGAATGATTTTTTCTTGATATGTTTATCATGCCAGTTCGCTCTCTGTTGCTGAATAACAATTGTGCGCTCCATGGTGGACAAGCGTGCATCATCTAATTCATTGAGTTGTTGTAGGTGTTGTTTATGTGCCTCTGTAAGATCCAGTCCAATCTCTTGGGCCATCCTTAGAGTCTTAATATCAAACTCGATTGGAACAATGGGTTCTTTACCATAAACTAAATGATAAGAAGAGTATCTCGTGGTGTTATGCCATGCTGTGTGATAAGCCAATAAGGCATTTGGGAGTTCAGTAGCCCAATTTTGTCGATTTGTTGAGACCGTTTTTGTTAAAATTGCCTCCAAAACTTTATTGGTGCTTTCTACTTATCTGTTTTCCTATGGATGGTATGGGGAAGTAACTCTATGCTTAATATGATAATTTTTTAGGGTGGTCGTGATTCTATGAGCTGTAAATTGTGACCCCCTGTTAGTGATTACTTCCTTGGGTATTCCATAGCGTACAAATAATTTGAAAATAAATTTGATGACTACTTCCTCTATTGCATTTGGTAAGGCTTCTATCTCTACCCATTTGGTCATGTAGTCTGTTGCAACTAAAATATAGGCCTTATGATTTGACTTTGGATTGAAGGGGCCAATGAAGTCTAGTACCCATCTCTCGAATGGTTCTGCGACTACTTGTGCATTCAAGGGAATTTCATTAGCTTGACATGTTTTTCCCATCCATTGACAATTGTTGCAGGTCTGGACATATTTCTTCGCATCTCTGAATATTGAGGGCCAATAGTAGCCCATCTATAAAATTTTATGTCCAGTCCTATGGTCTGCAAAATGCCAACCATAGGGCTCATCATGTCCTGCCTTCAGTATGTCATATATTTTTTCATCTTGTATGCATTTGCGGATCTGGAGATCAGCCCCTATGTGAAAGGGATATCCCCCGATCCAAGTGATTTGTGTGTTGTGTTGGACAATCAATTTTCTTTTCCTGGATGATAGATGTCCTGATAGTTTCCTGGCTTCCAGGTATTTTTTCACATCAGTGTACCAAGGTGTCTTATTAGTGATGGCAAACAGATGCTCATCTGGAAGTTGATCTTCACTTGTCAAGGAGTCGTCTAGTTTGGGTATGCGAGACAGGAAGTCTGCAACAAGGTTTTCTCTTCCGAGTCGATCTTTGATGGTTATGTCAAATTCCTGCAATAGCAATAACCACCGAGTGACCTGTCCATTAGTAATATTTTTATTAGCTAGATATTTAATAGCAGAATGATCAGTATACATAGTAACTGGATAGCCTGTTATATAATGACAAAATTTATTGATGGCATGTATAACAGCTAAAAATTATTTTTCTGTTACTGTATAATTAGATTTAGCAGTAGTGATATTCTTGCTGATAAAATAAATAGCATAGGATTTCTTGTATTCTTCCTGTCCAAGGACAGCGCCTATGGCGATATCTGATGCATCGGTGGAGATGTGAAATGGTATCATCCAATTTGGTCCTCTCAACATGGGTGTTCTTTATATTAGCTTCTTGAGACCTGCAAATTCCACATCACACTTGTCAGACCACCAAAACTCTACATTACTAGTTAAAGCATATAAGGGTGCAGCAGTTCTTGAAAAATTTTCCATAAATCTGCGATAGTATCCTGAAGCGCTAAGGAAACTATGTACCTCAGTTTATGTGCGTGGTGTGGGTAGATTAAGGATTACCTCTATTTTTGCTGGATCTACCCTAATTCCATCTGAAGAAATATAATTCCCTAGTACCACACCTTCCGTCATCATCATGTGACATTTTTCGTGGCTTAAACACAACCTAGTAGCAATGCACCATTCTAGTACCTTCTCCAGATTGTCCAACGCTTGATCAAATTCGTTGCCATAAGAAGTGAAATCATCCATGTAAACCTCCAGCCCTTCACTAATCAGATCATTGAATATGCTCAGGATGGACCTCTGGAATGTATTTGGGGCATTACATAGTCCAAAGGGTAATACTCTGTATGCAAAGGTACCCCATGGGCATGTGAATGTAGTTTTATCTTGATCTTCTGGGGCTATTTGGATCTAATTGTAGCCACTGAAACCATCTAGGAAGGAAGACAATTTATTCCCTACTAAAGTATCCAAGACTTGATCAATGAAAGGTAGGGGGAAGTGGTCCTTTTGAGTGGATTTGTTAAGTTCCCAGTAGTCTACACAAATTCGCCATTTTCCATTCTTCTTGGGGATGATCACTAGTGGGGAAACCCACCGACTATCCGAGATAGGATATATAAAATCTACATCCTACAGCTTTTGTAATTCTTCCTTAAAAATATCCCTAAGGTGGGGATTCAATATTCTTTGGGGTTGTCGGATAGGTCGGGCATCTTTCTCAATATAAATATGGTGTGTGCAGAGTTGCGGATCAATACCTTTCATGTCAGAATACTCCCAGGCAAAATCTTGCTGATATTTGGAAAGGATTTGAATCATCTTTTGTTGTTGTTTCTCATCTAAATTGGCATTAATGTTCAGAGACCTCTCTGGTGCAATCTCAACTGATTTTTTTTTATGAATAGTGGTAGTCGAGATTTGTTGTTCCATTAGATCTTTCAATGGGTCTCCCTGCGCTTCGCAATCTAGAATAGCTTTGAGCATCTGGCATGTTTAGTTACTTACAATGGTTGGGTTGTTAATAAACCCATTGATCACATCATCCTCTAATTGGTTCTTGAGTCTGAGGGCTTCTTCTAGTGTGATAGGGGCCCGTAGATCCTTTTCTGGATATCTTGGCAGTGGCAACTATGAGTATATGATAGTCGGGCTTGGCTTGGCTAGAGGATATAAGATGATATTTTTTGTAACACCTCTTCTAGCCACTGTCATATTTCCCATGTGATAACCTATGTATGCATATGTTGTTACAAGCCATGGTCTTTCCAGTATTAATGGATTCCCTTCGAGTCCACTTCTTGGGTTGATGATGAGGAAATCTGCTGGATATTCCCAAGAGTCGACTAAAATTTCTATATCATGCAATGTACCGACTGGTCTAACCACTGATCGATCAGCCAATTGTAACATAATTGGGGTAGGCTTGAAGGATTCGAAACCCAGGGTGTTGTAGGTTTCCATGGTCAGGATGTTGATGGTCACCCCCAAGTATACTAATGTATTTGGAAAAGAGCAGTCTTTGATCTGAACTGTTATGATGGGGTTCCCTGCATCTACATATTTGACTAGTTCTTGGTTCCCTAAAATGATATCAGACAAGGCTCCTACCACATGAGCGTTTGATGATGATTTTTTTATTTTTCTAACAGGCTTCCTCCCACATAGTTCCTTAATTGTCTTTGCATAAATTGGGATGTCTTGCAGAGCCTGCAGGAGTGGAATTTTAACATATAAATTTTTGAGTTCCCCTACAATGTCAAAGTTAGGATACACAGTAGGTTTTTCTATCATCAACCTTTTGGGGAATGGGGGACGAGGAGTTTCATCCTTATCAGGATCCTGTGATTCTACTGTGTTCCCTCCTTGTTTTGTTTCTTCCATTATAACCATAGTCGTGGGTGTTATTGTTGGTTGTATGTCATTTTCATTCTCTTGTTCTTGGAAAACATTACTTTCTTCGAGAGAAATGATACGCCTCGATCTCGACTGGAGTTTGTTGCACCCTACAGATTTGGTTTCCCCTTCCCCATTATCCATAATCTGGACGAGTTGGGCTAGTCTATTATTAGGATTTGGGTGGGATTGGGCTGGTAATTGAGGTTGCAATTGTGATTGGGGAAGTTGGAGTGGAGCTTGCAAAGTGGGTTGCATTTGGGGGGCCATCCCCATGGGTTGATTGGTTATCCCCATGGGGTGTTGCCAATTTTGGTTCCAATTTGGGTTTTGGTAAGTCATGTTGGGCCACTGCGAAGGGTAGGGGTTGTTATTTGAATTTTGTCAGGATGAGGTAGGTTATTGTGAGTTAGACTAGGTGGAATTTGCAGCTAGTTGATTCTGCCAATTGGGATTTGCAGCGGGTTGGTTTGGCCAAGTGGGATTTGCAGTTGGATATTGTTGGGGATGCCAGTTTTGATTAGTAAATGGTTGTCCCTACCATGAGTTTCTAGAACTCTGTTGCTGATTATACTGTCCAAAAAAGAAAGAGGAGGGGTCTTGTAGTGTACCTGGAGGTTGGGCCTGCCATTGGCGACGCCGAGCCATAAAATATAATGGTTTTGTTTCCTCTTCCTCTTCTCTAAAAATATCTTTCAGTCCTGGGAGTGATGGGATTGCTCCATTCCGTGATCCTTGGCGTAAATGGTGCAAACTCGAACCACATCCAAAGGGCATTCCCTTAGACCATGTTTCTTTCTACATCTGTTGCAAAATATGGCTAGAGTCTATTTTGTCTCTGCTTGTTTCCGTTTGGCCTACAACACATCCAATTGTGTAGTTAGAGTGCTCAAAATATGAGTTTTGAAATTTTTGAAGAGATTACCGACTTCTTCTCGGGTAACTCCTCCACTGGTAACATTGTTGCTCCTAGTGAGGGGAGTCTGCATCCCTGATCTGGTTCGTGTACTTCCACATGAGCACCTGACACACAATAGAATGATGTTATCATAAGTTTCTTGATAAATATCACCCTTCCCCATTAAATTCAATATTTCTACCCATTCCTCATTCTTTCCTTTTATCAAAGTGGCTTTGAGCACCTCTCCTAGTAATGTTCCATAAGGGAACCTTTGCAGATTGTATTGAAACCTTTCAACATATTCTTCCAATGTCTCATTTTCCTTTGCAATCATTTGAAATATTTCATCTTTCAGATCCCTAGTTCTACAATAATCCTGATATTTTGTCAAGAAGGCATGTTTCAACTCATCCCATGAGTTTATAGTCCCACCTCCTAATCCCATAAACCAGCGCAAAGCTGCCCCTTTTAAAGTGGAAGGGAACAACTTTAGTTTTTTAAGTTCGGAGGTGTAATCATAACCTCTACATAGGACATCAAACTCACATAAGAATGCATACGGATCTTCCGAAATCAGTCCATGAAAGTTTGGAAAATTATACAAGGGAATTGCTTTCATGGGGGCTTTGGCAACTGGATCAACTATTGGATATTCCAAGGTGGAAGTCTGGGGTCGTTGTTGATTTGGTTGCGCCATTTGGTCGAAAATATGCCAATAATATTTGGGGATTTCTTGACCTGGGTGTTCTTTTGATTGATTACTTGAACCCCCAGGGGATTTGATTGCGCTGCCTCTATCTGGGATTTTGGGTATACCTTCTCCTTTCACAGGAGATTCAAGATCAGGTGATGGTGATGGATCTGCCTTAGCAACCCTGCCAGTTTCTCCTTCTCCTTCCTCCATATTACGAGAATTTACCTCGTCTAAAGGGTTGAGGGGTGGAAGATCTGTGCTTTGAAAGCTTTGCTCAGTCCCTTTGGTTTTACTATGAATCTCAATGTGGGATACAGTTGGTGAAACTATTGCCTAATGGATTCAGGTAGATCCTTTCCTAGGTCCAACTGACGCTTGACATTCAACTTTTTGAATGATATCGTCTATGAAAGTGCTTCTCCTAGGGAACACTGAGCCCTGGAATTTGGTAGTTTTTGGTGGGGATTTTGGTTTTTTAGGATCTTTCTTCTTAGTCATACACACTTCACAAAAAAAATTAATTCAAAACACATATATAACCTCAAAGTATCAACTGGAGGTAGGCGTTGGCATAAGCATCTTACTCATTGCCTGCATAGGTTCTTACCTTCCGTCTTCAATACCTTGTCCTCCAGAGACACAACTTATGCTACCTTTGACACTCTCCTAGGCAATGATGCCAAAATGTTGGGCTCTAAAGATGTCCTAAAAACAACCTTAGTTTAACATTAATTTATCAACCCGAGGATTCGTCTTCTATTTCAACAATATCAGCAAAGTCTATGCAGATAGCTCGAAGAGGCTAAAATTGCGTAGTTAAAGAAAAACTGAGTTTATCAATAGTCAAGTTCCTCACACATTCATTAAGTTTCTAAAGCTAAGATCCTACTAAACATGATTGAAATATGATCTATAATGTACTATGAATTGAAGACATGAATTGAATTGTTGAATTGACCTAATTAAGAGACAAGAATTGAATATGATATTAAAGGCATGAATTGATCTATTTAATAAGAGATAATTGAAAATAATCCAATCTATTGATGACTATCTAATTTGCTGGAAAGAAATAACTGAATACTATAAATTAAGGCAGAATAGCAATTGAACAACAAATGCTAACTAAGTAAAAGGAACAACAAACGCTAGTTTAATTGAAAGGAACAACAAATGCTAATTTAACGGAAAGGAACAACAATTGTTAATTTAATTGAAAGGAATAGCGCATATGAAGATGAGAGGAACTCTCGAGAATTAAACTTCAGCAAATGGAATCTGGAATAACAATCGATAACATTCAAACTGGAACATCTATCTCTTGTAAGAGACCAACATAAAAGAATTAACACACTTGTGCATCTATCTTAATTATTTCAAAGGAGAATTGTATCATAAAAAAAAATCAAACTGATACAGTTACAGATTGAGACAGTAACTCCTTCAAACTGGGCCCTCGGTCCTTAGAAGCACTACTACTAGAAACTCAGTATACGAAAATGATGGAAACGTTCAAAACCTTTATTAAGTCCATAACTGATATGACATTTACAAAAACTGTTTGTGCAAAGTGACTCTGAATTCTGAAAACTTAGATACAATTCTTCGATGATCCTTTCCTGGATCCACTATCCTTTATATATTACAAAATATGGGTAAATTAAGCTATCCTGAGGATCGGGAGATCCTTAGGATCACTATTACTATTTAAGAAGTTTACAAAATAAAGAACCAATATCTCTTGAAACAGTTTCACGCCTAATATCTTTAACCTCCAATAGCTTACGTATCTTCAAAATCTCCTAGCTATCGAGGGTTTACCAAAATTTACCCATTCCTGTAACAAAATCAAACAATTCCAACCATATTTTAGAATTTACAAAATTTAATTCAATAATAATCCTAGAAGACATCTTAATCATTTTCTATCCTATCTTATTCCTAAATAACAGAAAAGTCAGTGAAGATGATATCATAAATCATAGAAATGAGGAGAATATTTGTACCTTTTCATAACCCAACAATCCTAAGGAAAGTGTGCATTAGCATGGTGATGATCCCAATGTTGCATGGTGACAAAACCAATGCAGTGTCTAGACTCAACTCAACTAGTCAAACTGAAGTGTCAACTGAAGAGAATATTCTCAAGGTGGAATATTCTCCCCTAAAATATAGGAGACTAGATAATGACTAATAAACAAGGAAAAACCTTAGGAAAAAAAATTCCTAGGTGTGTGTGAAGTAACTCCAACACCCTCTCTGAACATCACTATGGTGAAAATAAAGAATGGGTCCCTGCAACGAGGCCATTTTAGGTACCCAAATACAAAATATATACTAAAAACAAAGTGAGGAAAGAGGGAAAACCTCATGGGAAAAAACCCCCCTTAAAGTACAATGTATGTAAAAAGAAGAACTATAGTTTCTAGGAAACTGTGTAATTCACTCCAGGAAGACTTCACAGAGAATGAAACTTCTACTCAGTGAAGGGCTTGGTGAAGATGTCTATCATCTATTATGCTAAAGGATAGAATTGTAGGTCAATGATCCCCTCGTGTACTAAGTCCCAAATGTAGTGCATGTGGATCTCGATATGCTTCATCCGCTGCCTCTGAACTGGATCTCTGCCAAATTTCAGAGTGCTCTGATTGTCACACCATATCACGATCGGATGATGAAATTGAATGCCCAACTTAGTGAGAAAATTTTGTAGCCACATAGCCTGAATGGTTATGTTAACTACCCCTCTATACTCTTCCTTGACTAAAGAAAGAGAAATAGAAGCCTACTTCTTGCTCGACCAATAGATAGGCTTGGAACCAAGACTGAGTGAGTAACCAGATGTGGACTTGCGATCAGTGTTATCGCCAACCTAGTCAGAATCAGTAAACCCGATGAGATATAATGTATATTATGCTGCATAATGAATTCCAAAGGTGATGGTGCCTTGTACATATCAAAGGATATTCTTTGCAACCTTCCAATGTAGCTCATGTGGCTCCTGCATGAACCTAGAAACTAAACCAATTGCATAGGAGAGGTATGGTCTGAAGTGTGTGAGATACAACAAGCTCCCCACTAGCTTTATGTACAGTGTGTTTTCAACTAATGGAGTGTCCCTTCCATCCTCAAGTTTGACCCCTGATAGGAAAGGACTTGGAGCACACTTGCAGTCTGTCATGTGAAATCTCTCAAGGAGATCTTGTGCATACTTGGCCTGAGACATTTTGATGCATGATGCATCCTAACTAATCTTGAGTCCAAGGAAGAAGTGTATCAGACCCATGTCCATCATAAAAAAACATGTCATGTAGAATCCTCTTGACTGCAGCAATTGCTGAAGTCGAGCAATCGATGATCAACAAATCATCAACATATAGAAATAAGAGTAGAAGTGAATCAAACGTCCTGATCATGTAGACATTCGGGTCTGATTTACAATGTACAAAGTTCTGTGACAACAGGTAGTGTTCTCGGTCAATCTGTCAGCAGATGAGAAAAATAGAGACCGTTCTGCATGCCTTGCAGGGTTCACCAAGGCAGAACATCTATAGCAGCAAGAGTGTTAATAAAAGCAGAAAAACAAAACAGAAAACAATCTAATCTAACAACTGTGAAGCAAATAACAATTCGGAAATAAACAGGAATATCAAACATGAGACAAGGAAGTCTACAATGGTTCCAGGCTTGATCTATTAGGGGAAACCAGAGTACACACTGAAGGCAGAGATAAGGATTCCCTCTCCCTCCAACGGAAGGTCCTTCGGATCTCTCAAGATTGTGCTTTCCTTACAAAACNAGTAGAACTGAAATGAAACGGTGAAAGAACTCTGAATTAGGCTGTAGACTGATGGCTTGTCAAAAGGACTGAGCTCTGAATCTGGACAGCGTAACTTTGCATGGAATTCTCTGCTGAAACAACGAGCCTTCACTGCTATTTATAAAATTTTCCAGGCGGTCACGTAACTAGCTTCTGGTGTAAACACGGTGCTGTTTAGGGTTCACTTAAGCCATTAATTCGCCGAATTTGCAGAACCGACCCTGATATGGATGTCAAATCATATTGGGGGAAGGTCCATTGGCGGTCGGGAGGCCGACTTAAGCATTTAATGTGCCATATTAGCAGATGCACGGATTTTTATGTGGACAGTCGCGCGTCGGGCGCTTAAGCGCACACAACACGTTCTTATCCCGCGCATACGTGCGCACCTTACTAATGTGAAGTGTCTTTCAATTTTTGTATAGTTTTTGACCCTTATGGAATGTTGTAAACTTCATTCTGTGCCATGAATGACTTCATTGTTGTGTTGATGATGCGGAGTTCTTGTCGCCCTGTGTGGACGAAATTTCAGTGATAACAGATGCCCCCTGATGGATGAGGTTAGGAGCATACGTATAGCCGAAATCTATCAATGTTTCTTCTACTGAGAGTGTTGTTGGTAAGGAAAAGCAATGGTGGGACCTGTCGGAACGATCCGTTGGAGGAAAAAGGAACCGGTATCTCGACCTTCTGAGAGACGTGTCTAAGAAAAAAAACAATATACACCTGTATACAAACGAGGCGGGCATGCCCCATGCTCGTGTGATGTAACTCTAAAAAATATGATGGAAGTGTTGGTGTAGACAACTGCAGTGCCCTCAGGGGCGGTAAATGATAAAGGCAGAAGACAATTCTGCAAGGGAACATATTCTGAACAACGGGTAATGATCGCTGTGATAATCAGCAATGATGATGTGGGCATTGATGGCCCGACCACGTTTAGAGGTCTTCGGCAAATGACAGAGACTGCAATAGTCGCAAAGTAAGACCCACCATAACATGAAAGAGTGTTGGCGTCGCAGTTTATGGGGGCCAACGACAGCAGGGAGAAATGGTGTTTCCCCCTGTGTTGTCCGAGATCTCTCATCAACATGAGGAATGAGGATCAAGATACTGTCGCCCTTCTGGAAAAGTGTGTTGATGTCGACAAAAGGGAAACGCGACTCCGAGAAGAAAAGGGCTCTGTGGAATCTACTGAGGTGATGAAGTGACAGAGGTACATGGACGAAGTCAAGAAGTGGGATGACTCAAGACTGCCCTTGGTTGTAGGATATATGGAAACAATAGTGGCCGCAACCGTGTAACAAGGTCGAGTGTCGAGAGGATGACGAGACCAGGGTTGAGTTGTGCCAGAGGCAGGACAAGGTAAACAAATTCAGAGGGTAGAGGTAACTGACCTGCGGGGTGCTCTGAAGATATGGACGATGTCGGCAAGGGTAAATGATAAGTATTGCTCCAATCCAAGGGTGACATGGGTTGCGTATGGCCAACAAAAGCAAGTCGCCAATAGTGATGACAAAGAATGTACTGACTGAAGGTAAAGATGTTTGTACAATAAATAATAAATAATAAATAATTTAGGAAACAAAATGTACAAATACAGAAACGGGTGCCCCAGTGGAAAAAAATGCATGCTCCAAGGAGAGCAGAATTGTTATGAGAAACTGATGAAGGGTGGGGGCCCCATTGGCGAGTTTGTGTATGAGGTTGGTGAAATGGAGATAGGTTCGCAGATGGGCAAACNTTGATGGCCCTACCACGTTCAGAGGTCTTTGGCAAATGACAGAAACTGCAATAGTCGCAAAGTAAGACCCACCATAACATGAGAGAGTGTTGGCGTCGAATGTTATGGGGGCCAATGATAGCAGGGAGCAATGGTGTTTCCCCCTGTGCCGTCTGAGATCTCTCATTAACATGAGGAATGAGAATCAAGATACTGTCGCCCTTCTGGAAAAGTGTGCTGATGTCGACAAAAGGGAAACACGACTCCGAGAAGCAAAGGGCTCCGTGGAATCTACTGAGGTGATGAAGTAACAGAGGTACATGGATGAAGTCAAGAAGTGGGTTGACTCAAGACTTCCCTTGGTTGGAGGATATATGAGAGAAACAGTGGCCGAAACCGTGTAACAAGGTCGAGTGTTAGGTGAATGACAAGACCGAGACTAAGTTGTGCCAGAGGTGGGACAAGGTGAACAATTTCAGAGGGTAGAGGTAATTGACCTGCTGGGTACTCTGAAGATATGGACGATGTCGGCAAGGGTCAATGATAAATACTGTTCCAATCCAAGGGTGACATGGGTTGCGTATGGCCAAAAAAATAAAGTTGCCAACGGTGACGACAAAGAATGTACTGACTGAAGGTAAAGGTGTTTGTACAATAAATAATAAATAATAAATAATTCTGGAAAAAATGTACAAATATAGAAACGGGTGCCCCAGTGGAAAATGCCCTAAGGAGGGCGGAGTTGTCATGAAAAATTGATGAAGGGTGGGGGCCCCATTGGCGAGTTTCTGTATGAGGTTGGTGAAATGGAGATAGGTTCGCAGATGGGCAAACTGATGGTGGATGAAATGGTGGGTTCATGNTAGAGGTAACTGACCTGCTGGGTACTCTGAAGATATGGACGATGTCGGCAAGGGTAAATGATAAGTACTATTCCAATCCAAGGGTGACATGGGTTGCGTATGGCCAAAAAAGCAAGTCGCCAACGGTGACGACAAAGAATGTACTGACTGAAGGTAAAGGTGTCTGTACAATAAATAATAAATAATAAATAATTTTGGAAAAAAAAAAATGTACAAATACAGAAACGGGTGCCCCAGTGGAAAAAAATGCATGCCCCAAGGAGGGCGGAGTTGGAAAAACTGATGAAGGGTGGGGGCCCCATTGGCGAGTTTCTGTATGAGGTTGGTGAAATGGAGATAGGTTCACAGATGGGCAAACTGATGGTGGATGAAGTGGTGGGTTCATGATCCTGCTTGAGGTGGGGGACGTTGCGCATCCTGTTGCGTGTTGACCACGCCCTGATGTGGAATAGGATTTTGTAGTACGGCGGGAGGAGGTTGTTGTACGTATTGTTGTTGTGCCTACTAT
>JZKD02S1222448.1:413581-468860 GCA_000966675.3 Picea glauca | reverse complement strand
CAATGTCTGATATGGAACCAAAGATTTGATTTGATGTTGCCAACCCGGGAGTACAGCCTCTGTTAGCTGTTGATAATCTTGACTTTCCTCAGCACGCGACTTTGTGAAAACCGCTCAATAGCTGTGGAAAGTATGTACTTTCAACAGCGCACCTCTTTGTAAAAAGCACTCCTTAGTTGTGGAAAGCATGCACTTTCAACAGCGCATGACCTTTGAAAAACTGTTCCTTAGTTGTGAAAAGCATGCACTTTCAACAGCGCACGCTCAACTTTTGGACACACGTTAGCTGATGAAAGTGTAAAATGAAAATTTTGAAAAGAAGACTTTATGGGTCAAATTATTTTCTTAAGACAAAACCAAAACTTAAGTTTTGCAGCTAAAAAGACTCAACAATGAATTGAGGAAACTATCAATAGCCATGCTATCCACTATAAAACCCGACCAAAATGACGGTGCTATTTTGGGAGATAACAACTCCACTCCATGAAGAAAGAACCTATTGACGACTTCACTAATTCAGGACGAAAATGGCAATGGATGTCATCCTTACTTGGAGGTATGCATTTTGTGATTTCTCAATCATAGTTGGTTTTCCAAATCTTGTACCTACTATAACTGAATGGGATGACTATCTTCCCAGATTCATAGGAAGCAAGTATGATCATCCCGATGAGCACTTATTAAATTTTCATAGATGCATGCTTGAACATGATTTTGTTCATGAGGATGCCTTAATCAAGATGTTCATATTTTCTTTAGAAGAATATGCTCGTGAATGGTTTCAATCCCTCCCCAATGATAGCACTCATACTTTGAAGGAGTTTCATACTGTTTTTCATCATCATTACAAAAAAAATTATCCGAATGAGATTATTTTTGAAAACTGTTGTAAAGAATTTGAACCCTACATCCAACATTCAATTAGTATTCCTTCTAGTTATAAGGATGTTGGTGATAGCAAAACTGTAGACACATGTGTCCTTGGTTCGAATGTCTCTAGAATTTCTGACTATGATATAGAGGCTACACTAAATTCTGATAAAGATCAAGTTGTTGATATGCATTGTTGGCCCTTGACCAGGTTTTGAGAAAATGTTGGTCATGTTCGACCATTTTTGGGACTTCGACGGGTTGGTCGAAGATGGAGCACCTAGTAGAAATATTGATCATGGGATCTCGCCCATTTTGTGGGATTTGTTTGGATTAAGGGTTGATGTAACGGGTATGGGATGTCGGCCCATGGGTTTACCGATGCTTAGGCCCCCTTTTGTAATGTATAAATAAGTGGCTAAGAATGTAAGAAGTAGGATAGTTGAGTGAGTAGTGACTAGTCATTATTCAGCTTAGTTCCTGGATAGTTGGCTTTGTGCATGAATGTGTTGAGACTTGTAGAGCTAAGTGCAAGTATTTTGTAAGTGGTTGGTATGGATCAGCTGTGTAAGGCTCTGTGCTTTGATCTAATCCAGGGAAGGAGGATCTAGTGGGGTGCACGCAGATCTCTTGTCCTTTGCGGAGTTGGATCTATGGCTTGGTGCATGTAAGAAGATTGAAGAGACTAATAAAGAAGAACAAGATTTGGTGGACGTAGCCCCACACTGGGGTGAACCACGTATATCCTGTGTTATTGTGCTTTGTGCAATGTTATTCACGGTGTTTATGTATTTATTTTCTTAATCTTGATGCATGATAGGTAGATCCATTGATGCTTAGTGCTTTATATATGAATGAATGTTAGGTATGCTCTGATGCTATGTGCTAAATGGTTAGATGTTCTTAAGCTTGATTACTACTTGCTAATCTATAATAAGGGTTTAATCTGTGATGTGAATAAGGGTTAAAGACTAATGAATGTTATTGGCTAAGTTCTTTGTTAAGTATTGTGATCACAGATCTGTGTCCCAGCTAGGTTGTAGACACTTGAGTCCTGCAACCCCCCCTACCTCTACCTCGGGTGAGACTTCATCTACTTCGCAGGTGTTGCTGAAAGGGAAGGTAGTTAGGGTTTTTTTGGTGCGATGTTGAAGCGTTGAACCCTGGGTCTGCCCCTGTGCCAAAAAATGGTTATGTTGTTGAGACCTAAAATTGTGATTATTGGGAACTGAAGAAAAGAAAAAGTTATGTGCATAGATATATTGTTGTAGAGCGTAGTACTCTACTTGACTTATGAAGCTTTGTGCTAAAAGAGAAGCCCTATCTAAAGAAAAGAGGTAAGATCTTAAAGCTTTGTGCTCTGGTAAAGGTAAGATAAGTGGAAAATTTCGCTTCGAAAGTATGGATCTAGGTATGTTTGACAGATTTTGTCCTAGTCTAAAAACTAGGGAATAACTAGAAGAAAGAAGATTTGATCTGAATAAATTTGAAAGAGTTAGTGAAAGATATGTTATTCCTATGCATAGAAAGAATTTTTGGACTAACAAGTGGATACAGGATCCTAGAAAGAATTTTTTGTAGGTCCATCACTGTGATCCCAGTGAACAATATAGAAAAGGTTGGGGATCGTTTAAAAGAAAGAGAGGATTGACACTATGTTATAGCTGCATAAGACCAAGACATCTTGCTAAGGAATGCCCTGGTGTAGGTCCTACTTGTCTTTATTGTAAATCTGTTGATCATGAGTTTTTGGATTTCCCTAGAATGATTGCTAAAGTTGAAAAGATGAACATGAGACAAGAAAACCATGAAGAAGGTCAAGAAACTCGGGATATGATAGAAAACCAGAGAGAATCAGAATCTATGTTATTACAGCTGAAAGAAACTCTGAATGATCACAGAGAGATTAGTTTACCAGAGATCTTAAAAGAAAATAAATGCATAGAAACAAGAATAGGAGACTTCGACATAGACTATGTATTATATGAGGAAACATAGGTGAATATTATGCCAGAGAGTACTTGGGAAATTTTGGGAAAGCCTACTATGATTCCTTCATTGGGAAGGATATGATTGTTTAAAGGAAAGATGATAACCCTATGTGGAAGACTTACTCATGTACCTATGATAGCCCATGGAGCATCGATTGAAGAATAATTTGAGGTCATTATGTTTGTTGAGAACATCACCCCTTTTGCACTTTTGTTAGGGAAGACCTGGAATGAGAAAGATCAGATCCAAAGAAAAGAAGAGGAGGTATCCACATAACAGAAAAATAAAGAATTAAGGGATTTCATGGCTAGGAGAATAGCACGCTTAATAGAAGAACAAGAGGACAAGTCGAAGCAACTGAGGGCCAGAGACTTAGCTGTCAAAGTTGAAAGAACATAGGAAGGCTTGACAAAACTGCCCATGCAGGAAAGAAGTGCATCTACCCCAGGAATAGTAAGAGAAGAGGTATTACTCATGAACCCTTTGAAAGACTCTCAGCAGCGCGAAGTTACTACGCTAAGGGAAGATAAGAATGAGAATGGGAAGAGGAATCCAAAAACTCAGATCACAGGAAAGAATGCCAGAAAGCTCAGTAAGAAGAAAGAAAAATTAGAAAAACTACAGGGAGTTCCAGTGAAGACTTCACAGAAGGAAGGCTTCCAGAACTTGAACATCGTAGGAATAGCACAACAACGCAGAATGGCACTTCGCCATGATGAAGATATATGACCGTTGGAGGTGTCCCAACCGTTATAATGACGCTCCAGAACGGTTAGAAACATAGTTATTTTTGGAAAGATCGCCATTGGATCATTGAGACTGCTCCATAATGGATGGAATGAGGTATTCTTGCTCATAGGAGGAATCTGTTATGACATTGTCTATTTATTCCATCGAATGTCTTACCGGGATGACTTTTTCAAACTAATATATTTGAGATAATAGAGAAGTGATTTCCTACTGCACTGTGCTATCTAAACCTCACCATTGATTACCTTGTGTATTTGTTCGCCTACCCGAGTTATTTGACCACGAGCGTGTATGTCGAGCGAACGCAGCGCAGTAGAGAAGTCTGTGGAGGAGATATTAATATACCTTATGGATGAGAAATTCATGTTCGCAGGAGTACAGGCCTCATCGACGGGCGGTTTGCAAGCATCCCCCTCGAATGGACGTCGATCTGGGCCATCCCAAACCACGACGGAGAAGAGAAGAAAGCACCGTGACGATCTAGCAAACGCAAAGCAGATATTTTTGGTCCTACCCAACTACATCCCACCTTTGTCTGGCATGGTTAGTCATGACAGCGTCCGAAGAGATTTTGAGTACACACTCATCACTGCGTACCTCCCAAAATGGATACGTACGGTAGGACCGCAGTTGGGACTGATCCCAGCTCTTAAGATAAGTGATTTTAACCTCGGTGATAGGAAGAATTATGGAATTCTTGCACCACACAGATACTTGACAAAGACGACTGGGAAGAATCCTAAGATAGTTCCCCAGTCGTGGATCAAGGAGATCGTGAGGTCAACTATCTTAAATGTGATGAAGATCCCACACTTCGACAGACATCAAGAGGTTAATGCGTGCGTTAAACTCCTCATGTCATGCTTCCATGGAGGGTACCTGTGATTGGATAGGCGCATCACTATGGATCTGGCATTGATCCACCTCATTACTGGACTAAGCATGCAGGGACCAGACCCTCAACAATTCTACCCAGGGTGTTGAAATAATTTAACTGCAAAGTGTATTCTAATTATTATTGTGGAATTATTCATTAGATCAATCCCCATTGTGGATTGATCATGTCGGTTATTGTAAAGGACCAAATACCCTTTTGCGGATTGGTCAAAATATAATTGTAATAGGCATAATAAGAGGTCAGCCCCAGAATATATTAAAGGTGGTTATAACCACCCAGATTGAGAAGTCGGCCCTGCCAGTGAAGAGACACTTCCACACATGCCAGAAATGTATAAATAAAGAGACTAGCACCTCACTTAGACACACACTCACTTATTCATTGAGAGACAAGTTTTAGAGCTACAGTTGGAGAAGAGAGAGAGAGAGAGAGAGAGGTGCATTCTTGGGAGAGGACTTTTTGTATTTGTTTGAGTTATCTCTTGGCATTGTATTGGCTATCTATAATAAGGAATTTTTGCTAGGTTTTCTCCCCCATGAGGTTTTCCCAGGATAAATGATGTGTCTCTTGTGATTGTGTATTTCTCATTGATCCTATCTTATGCTATTGTTATCTATTGAAATGCAAAGAACTCTAATAATAGCTTAAACCTTAACATGGTATCAGAGCTAAGCCGAAGAGAGCATCTTTCATAAGAGAAAGTGAAAAATGTCATTGTTGTCATACATGCAAATTAGGGCTTTTGTTGGTGAGGTATTTCATCCCTAAACCAATCTAGAAAAGTGTGCCCTTCCTCAAGGATCACTTTGGCATCATCAACGCAACTTTTCAATGGCTAGATCTCCCGGAAAGTGAAACCCTAGTTTCACATAGTACCAGAAGTACCAGAAAACCAGAGTACCAGAAGTAACAGAAGTACCAGAGTACCAGAGGTACCAGAAAACCAAAAGCACCAGTCCAGAAATCCGCAGATCAAGTTTGGAGGGGTAAAAGTTGGATTTTTAGAAATTTGACTGCACCAGCTTACTCGCCTCAGCTCAACGCATCTATCCCCTGGATCATAATTTCAAAATTTGAAGTTTGAAAAATTAGGGTTTCCTCATAAAACCCTAAGTTACAGTTGTTGTTGCAGTCTCAGAAACAGTTGCAGTATCAGTTGCAGTTGCAGTTGTAGTACCATTTGCAGTCACCCTTGAAGTTCTTAAGAGTTGGTGATCATTACCGCTGCTACCAGATGGTGCCTCTACCTGCAAATGTCGTCAGAGGTATGTACTCACACATGTTTAAACGATTAAGCTTTAAAGGGTATTTGCATGAGAAGGGATCTCTTGCCACATATCCAGAAGGATCTCAAGATCCAACACATTCAGAGGAATAATGCAACCCAGGTGTGATTCTGATATGCATCTATTTGTTATGACATTATTTTGATCAGTGTTGCATGTTGTAGCCATGACCATCATTCTAACCTTTGATCAAAATCTAAGTCAAGGTATTATATGGATTAAAGTAGAGATCATAGAGTTTATTCTCTAACCTAACCTTCTGTTAAGAGAGCATATTGTCCTAGTACAAAAGACAGGTTGAAGAAAACACTTGTCATCTTGAATGAAGGATACTTGGAAGAAAAGAAAGCAGTCATTCTTGAGGACAAGGCTCTAGGTCCCAAGAGAAACCTCGTGTGTTAGTTCCAGGTTTCCATGGAGGAATGTTTGATCACAACACTATGAGAGTGTTGAGCTCATTTCATATTGTATTCCTTACCTTTAATCTTTTCTTCAGACAAGTTACAAGTGATAGCTCTAAAGGAGATGTTGTGATGAGTGTTCATGTTATTGCTTTATATTATCAAAAGGATATTACTCCTGCTTTTTGTTTTGTTGACCTTGTTCCAGGTCACAGGTAATAACCCTGAGGAAGCTATAGTGAAGGTTGTAGAAGGAAACGTACTAAAGGAGAAACCTTGAAAGAAGCAATCATCATTGGAAAAGAAGAAGGTGGCTTGTATAAGCTAAAGGGTCACTCAGAAGCTACCATGACCCATGCCATTGGGAATCCATGTGAACTTTGGCATAGAAGATTAGCCCACATCAACTACAAGGCGCTACCATATGTATGCAAAGCTGCCACAGGTCTACCAGAACTCAAGGTTGACCATGAAGGCGTGTGCAATGGATGTGCACAAGGGAAGAACATCAAGAACCCTTTTCCGAAGAGAGACAACAAAGAAAAAGGAGTCCTAGAACTCATTCATTCAGATGTGTGTGGCCCAATGCCATCGTCCTCCATTAGTAGGTATGTATAATATGTATCATTTATTGATGATTATTCTCGTAAGACCTGGGTGTATTTCTTGAAATCTAAAGATGAAGTTTTCAGTAAATTCAAGGAATTCAAAGCCCTGATAGAGAATATTTCTGAAATAAATATCAAGATACTCAGGTCAGATAATGGAGGAGAATACACCTCAAAAGAGTTTGTGAGCTTCTACAAAGATGTTGGGATCAAGAGGGAGCTCACCACTCCCTACAATCCTCAACAAAATGGTGTGGATGAAAGAAAGAATTGAACGATAATGGAAGTTGTGAAGACCATGATCCATGATCAAGATCTTCCAATGTGATTATGGGTAGAAGAAACAATGACAACCGTATATGTGCAAAAATGTTTGTCCCATAAGGCACTTAGGTTCAAGACCCCGGAAGAGATGTTCACCGGAAAGAAACCAGAGGTAAGCCATCTCAAAATATTTGGCTACCCAGTATTTATACATATTCCGAAAGAGAAGAGAAACAAGCTGGAACCCTCAGGAAAGAAGGGAATATTTGTGGGATACTGTGAGGTCTCCAAGGCCTTCAGGATTTATATACCAAGTCACCATCACATTGAAATCAATAGGGATGTGACCTTTGATGAAGATGCAGCACTCAAGAAATCGAGAAGATATCATCTTGAATAAGTATATGAAGAGAAACCCATAATCCCGAGAGTTGCAGAATCAGTGAGGGAGGTTCTCAGAGCTGTAGAACTAGGGAGGGAAGTCGTAACTTCCCCTGATGAGGAAATTCTAGAAGATCATGACATAGTAGAATTTCAAGAACCTCCTTAGATGACAATCTCCCATAAAAGAAAGCCTACTTGGGCAAGAGATCTTATTCAATATGGAGAGAAGTATGGTGTTCCCGAAGGAACCACGAGAGAGGTGAAGAGACCTAAGCCATTCTCCAGTTATATGGCTTTGATGTGTGATCTCCTAGAGAAAGAGCCTACTTTCTTTGAAGAGGCCATTCAGAAGAAAGAATGGGTAGATGCCGTGTCAGAAGAATACCAATCCATAATAAAGAATGATGTATGGGAAATAGTTCCCAGACCGAAGAGAAAGGATGTGGTATCTTCCAAATGGATCTTCAAAATAAAACATGTTGTCAATGGAAGTATTGAGAAGTATAAAGAAAGATTTGTCGCTCGTGGATTTTCTCAAAAGAAAGGCATTGAATATGAAGAGACATTTTCTCCTGTCGCCAGATACACTTCGATCAGAACCATCATAGCCCTTGCAGCTAAGATGAAGTGGAAGTTACACCAAATCGACGTAAAGACAACTTTCCTAAATGGTGTCATCGAAGAATAAGTGTATATAGAGAAAACTCAAGGATTTGAAGTTGAAAATAGGAATTCTCATGTCTGCAAGCTGAATAAGGCTCTGTACGGATTGAATCAAGCTTCTAGAGCTTGGTATGGAAGGATAAACAGTTTCCTGGCGAGCTTGGGCTTTACCAAGAGTAAAGCGGATTCTAACCTCTACTTCAAGGTTATGAATGATGAGCCAGTGATATTATTGTTGTATGTGAATGACTTATTCTTAATTGGAGAAGAAAATATCATCACTAAATGTAAGAAGAGGCTCGCCTCAGAATTTGAGATGAAAAACCTTGGCCTAATGCATTATTTCTTAGGTCTTGAGGTATGGCAGAGTCCAGAGAGGATCTTCCTTAACCAAGGGAAGTATGCAGTCAAAATCCTGAAGAGATTCGACATGTTAGAGTGCAAGACCATGAATACACCCATGGAAATGAAGTTGAAGCTACTGGTCGACACTTCGTCAGAATTGATTGATGACACACTTTATAGACAGATCATTGGATCGTTGATGTACCTGATGAACACCAGACCAACTATTTGTTTTTCGTGAACACTTTGAGTCAGTTTCTGGTTGAACCCGGACATGTTCACTTAGTTTCTGCAAAACATGTGATGAGGTACCTTAAAGGTACATTAGATTATGGTCTCAGTTATGATGGAGATCATGATTTCACATTGAGTGGGTACATTGATTCAGATTGGGCTGGAAGTGTCTCTGATAGGAAGAGAACTTTAGGATGTTGTTTCAATTTGGTATCATCCATGATCTCATGGCAGAGTAGGAAGCAATCTAACATTGTTCTCAGTACAGCAGAAGTAGAATACATTACTGCGTGTTCTTCCAGCTGTGAAGCTATATGGCTTCATAAGTTGTTGACCGGTCTATTTGACCTAGAGATGGAAGCAACCACGATCCTATGTGACAACCAGAGCTGCATAAAGATGAAAGAGAATCTTGTATTCCATGATAAGTCGAAGCACATAGAGATCTGATATCATTACATCTGTGACATGGTGCAGAGAGGAGCCATAAAGCTCCAGTACATTAGCATGAATGAACAGGTTGTCGATGTGTTGACCAAGCCTCTATCTCATGTAAAGTTTGAGCACTTTCGAGATAAGCTTGGTAGAGTCTGAAAGGAACTTCCTCGAAAGGGGGAGTAGTGTTGTGATGAGATATATCTAGTACTGTGCTTCCAGCTTAATCGTTGTGACGTAAAGCCATACTAGTTGTTGTGATGAGATACATCTAGTACTGCGCTTCCAACTTAACCGCTGTGACATAAAGCTAGACTAGTTGTTGTGATGAGATGTGCCTAGTATTGTGCTTCTAGCTTAACCACTGTGATGTAAATCCAGACTAGTTGTTGTGATGAGATGTACTTAGTACTATGCTTCCAGCCTAACCACTGTGACGTAAAGCAAGTCTAGTTGTTGTGTTGAGATATGTCTAGCACTGTGCGTCCAACTTAATTGTTGTGACGTAAAGCCAGTCTAGTATCTTGCTTCCATCTTTATAGCTGTGACAAAAAGCAAAATGAGTATTGTGCTTCCATTTTTATTACTGTGATGAAAAGCAAGATGAGTACTGTGCTTCTAGCTTGATAGTTGTGACGTAAAGCCAATCCAATATTGTGCTTCCAGCTTAATTGTTGTGACGAAAAGCAAGACGACTATTGTGCTTCCAGCTTGATAGCTGTGACATAAAGCCAATCCAGTATTGTGATGATGAGCCAGCCTCGTGCTGTGATGATGTGACCAGCCTCGTGTTGTGGTGATGATGTAGATGATGATTTCATTCCTATGAGAATGACGATGTTGCCGATGAGAAAACTTTTGATGATTTATAGATATGCCAGTCAATGTTCCAAGATGATATTGATGATGATGTTCTCTCACCCACCTGATGCTATTGATGATGATGTCCTCTCTCTCGCTTGATGTTGTCGAAGAATATCCTTCTTGTTAAGGGGGAGTGTTGAAATAATGTAACTGCAAAGTGTATTCTAATTATTATTGTGGAATTATTCATTAGATCAATCCCCATTGTGGATTGATCATGTCGGCTATTGTAAAGGACCAAATCCCCTTTTGCAGATTGGTCAAAATATAATTGTAATAGGAAGAATAAGAAGTCGGCCCCATAATATATTAAAGGTGGTTATAACCACCCAGATTGAGAAGTCGGCCCTGCCAGTGAAGAGACACTTCCACACATGCCAGAATTGTATAACTAAGGAGGCTAGCACCTCACTTAGACACACACTCACTTGTTCATTGAGAGACAAGTTTCAAAGCTGCAGTTGGAGAAGAGAGAGAGAGAGAGAGAGAGGGGACTTTTTGTATTTGTTTGAGTTATCTCTTGGCATTGTATTGGCTATCTATAATAAGGAAGTTTTGTTGGGTTTTCTCCCCCATGAGGGTTTCCCAGGATAAATGATGTGTCTCTTTTGATTGTGTATTTCTCAGTGATCCTATCTTATGTTATTATTATCTATTGAAATGCAAAGAACTCTAATAATAGCTTAAACCTTAACACAGGGAAGGCTACAGATTTCTCCCTGGCACAGCGAATAAAGGAGTCATATGGCGATGTGGAGAAAAGGAAGCAAGGTTACAAGGTAGCCTCCTTCCAGGATGGCATAGTGCACCTAGCTTGTCAGTCGATAGCGGGAAAGCTCGTCAGAAAGAACCTCCCTACGCAAGTAACAGGGTTCGTAGTCGACCTTGCAGGAAAGTGTGTCGAAGGGATGCAGATGAACTGGGTGAGCTACCTCATCAATGAGTTGGAGAATGACTATTGCAAAGCGCAGGACCAAGGTTATGAATTCCACTTCAGTTGGTTGTTGATTCTTATTCCATTTGTCACTTGGGAGATTCCAAAGGGAGTGATATTCCCTGAAGTCGATCCATTTGAACCACTGGCCACGAGGTTCACCACCTTGTGGTATTCAATCGATATGGTGAAGCAGTGGCAGTCGAACGTTGTCTTCCACACCTACTACCTACAGCTAAAATGGGCCATTGAATCTTTCCCCCGAATGACGTCGAATACACTCCATCGGTTCAGGCCACTTGCGAAGTTCTGCGCAGACCGACACTTCATATATATCACTGCACGTGGGGACGAAAACAAGGAGGAGATACAATCTTACTACAAATTGACTAAGGAAGATATGGAGGAGATAACCAAGGAATGGCCTGTGGAATTCCTTGTACTAGTAGAAGAGATAGAGCTCTCCGACCCCGATATCATCGAAAGCCCTTTGGTCACCAGGACCGAGTATGACGGACCAGACAACACAAAGAAAAAGAAGAAAAGGGAGGAATTGCAGGACATAATCAGTGAGGAAAATAACAATGCATCGGAGGACAAAGCGTCTGAATCACCTGCAGGAGGAGGAGGCAACGAAGTAAACCAAGAGGAAGAAGGGGAAGAAGACAAGCAAGAAGAGGATGAAGTAACACCACCAAAGAACCCCCTTACAAAGGTTGAGGCATCAAAGAAGAGGAAGGGTTCTCTACAGAAACCCTCAGCACGAAAGAAATCTCGAGCCACTAAGCCTCAGTCGTAGAACATACTCACGGTGGTTGATATCCAACTCATCGTCACCGTTGTATAAGATGCCTCAGAGGACATCTTGCAGAGACATGAATCCCAACAACAAACAATGTATGACGGGATCAAGAAAGAACTGAAAGACATCCAGCAAGCGATCCAGTCGAGCCGCGTAGTGTCCACTGCGCCACCTTCGGGAGAGAATGTAGAATTGGGGGATGAGCCTACCCAATTGCATAGATTAGCAAATGCAATAGAGACTCAACTTCGTCGAGTATAGGAAGAAAAGGAGGAGACCTTAGAGCAACTTCAGGTTGCGCAGCAAGAGAAATATGACCTTCGGGCAAAGTTCGAAGTGGACAAAGAACAAATCCAGGCAGAGAAAGATCAGTTGCTCGTGGAGCAGATTAGAGTTAAAGAGGCAGTGAATAGAGAACTTCTCTCTATGTTGGGCTTGGCACAAATGGAAGAAGAGACATCCGAGAGCCAAGTGGGGAAGCTCGTTGAGGCTATCCAACAGCTCCAAGCAAGAGTAGCAAAGCTAGAACTTCAAGTAGTGCCTAGCACTCCGCAAGACGTACGAGATCAAAGGGAAGAAACGACCAAGAGCGCAATAGAAAGAATTAGGGCATTGGCCTCATAATGCAAGCAACTCAATGAACGAAGTGCGCAGACCTATGAGCGCCTTGCAAAAGACTTGGAGATGAGGAGATTGGAGGCACAGCTCCAGGAGGTGAAACATCAAGCATCAACTGTGCAAGCACAACTGAAACTACTCATGGTCGTTGAGAAGATGAAGAGGTTGCAGGAGCAGCGCACAATTTAGTAGCAAGTCATTGCCATCCAAAGTCGAATTATGGAGGTGACCCACAAACTCCAGCCAGTGCAGGAAGAATCCTGCACACTTTTTGAAGAAATTGAGGGACAAGGATCACAGCGGGAACATGTGGTCACAACAGTAGAGCAACACCTAGAGGGGCCTGTCACCGAGCAAGTCATCCAGGAGTTCGTCGAGCAGAAGGATCTGGAAAAGCAGCAAGTTGAGGCAGCTCAAGCTAAGCTTGAGGCCTTCGAAGCAGTGCTGCCCATATCAGAGTGACTCCAGATGAGTCACAGGTGATTTTTGGGTGCCTGTTGGCCCTTGACCAAGTTTTGAGAAACGTTGGTCATGTTTGACCATTTTTGGGACTTCGACAGGCTGGTCAAGGACGAAGCGCCCAGGCAAAGTGGAGATCGCAGGATCTCGCCCATTTTGCGGGTTTTTTTGGTATTTTAGGGTTTATGTAACGGGTATGGAATGTCGGCCCATGGGTTTACCCATGCTTAGGCCCCTTTTTGTAATGTATAAATAAGTGGCTAATAATGTAAGAAGTAGGTTGGCTGAGTGAGTAGTGACTAGTCATTATTCGACTCAGTGTCTGGCTAGTTGGCTTTGTGCACGGATGTGTTGAGACTTGCAGATCTAAGCGCAAGTGTTTTGTAAGTGCTTGGTGTGGATCAGCTGTGTAAGGCTATGTGCTTTGATCTAATCTGGGGAAGGAAGATCTGGCAGGGTGCGTGCAGATCTCCTGTCCTTTGCGGAGTTGGATCTGTGGCTTGGTGCATGTAAGAAGATTGAAGAGACTAATAAAGAAGAAGAAGAGTTGGTGGACGTAGCCCCACACTGGGGTGAACCACGTATATCCTATGTTATTGTGCTTTGTGCAATGTTATTCATGGGGTTTATGTATTTATTTTCTTAATATTGATGCATGATAGGTAGATCCATTGATGCTTAGTGCTTTATATATGAATGAATGTTAGGTCTGCTCTGATGCTATGTGCTAAATGGTTAGATGTGCTTAAGCTTGATTACTATTGCGATGATCTATAATAAGGGTTTAACCTGCGATGTGAATAAGGGTTAAAGACTAATGAATGTTATTGGCTAAGTTCTCTGTTAAGTATTGTGATCACAGATCTGTGTCCTAGCTAGGTTGTAAACACTTGAGTCCTGCAACCCCCCCTGCCTCTACCTCGGGTGAGACTTCATCTTCTTGGCAGGTGTTGTCGAAAGGGCCGGTAGTTAGGGTTTTGTTGGTGCGTTGTTGAAGCGTTGAACCCTGGGTCTACCCCTGTGCCAAAATGCATCCAGTATCTCGAGAACATCTTGAAACAAAAAATTATGAATACCAAGATTCAATTTTTTTTTACAATCAACCTATTTTTGATGAATATTCTAGTGATGATGATAAGGAGAATTTCTTCATGACATCTTTGGAACCTCTCTTCATTGTCCCTGTATATGATGTTTATGAATATGATTCTTGGGAATACAATGGAGGTGAAAGGAAAGAGCTATAGAAGCAGTTGATCCTGCCTTTATCACCAAATGATGACCAACAAATTGCATAAATTAGCTTCCTTAATGGAGAATACAACATTGTCAAAGGAGTAGTTTATACACACAATCAGGCCATTTTTTTTTTAAAGAAAAAAATAGGTACTCTTGTATAATTTTGATGATCCCATGGCAAGATATATGGAGTTGTATTGGGGTCATCATTCCTATATTTATGACTTCATAAAGGCATATTTCCATAGTTGTAAGAATGGGCATATAGTTCATTTTTTTTTCTATTCTCTAGTCTTCTCAGGTATATATATGCTTAAAGATGGAAGTAGATTCAGTTTGTGATCCAGTTACTTGAATGGTTGTATTGGTTTTACCATATCACTTGAGTAGGCATCAAAATTGACTAGAAGTAGGAGTGTGTATAAATAAGCTTTCCATGCAAGTATTTGGTTTTTAGTTTGAGTACAACATTCGGTTTGTGTTTGGTTTGCAACAATATGTTTTGGTTTTAGAATAAGTTACATAAATTTGGAAGGAGGTGAAGGAATTTGTAGCCCAATGGATAAGGCACTGGAACTGCATGTTCTTGGAGCCTCACATGGAGCTCTCCATCCCCTATAGAGCTAGATGTTAGAACATAGAATTGTAGGCGGTCAAAAACACTTTGGTTTTGTTTTAGTTGGAGTCATAGGGTCTTATAAGTCTTAGGTTTTGGGTCTTTTTGTTGTCATAAGATTATTCATCATGAAAAGGATAATGGTCCTTATGAGTCACACTCATGATCTTTAAATCATCACCATGACATGTCATGCCTCTAGTTGTACACATGTTTTCCATTGTCACTTTCCAACCGTTTAGATGTCAAGTCAAAAGTCAGATGTATATGTTGCCAACTCACCAGGAAAGTTTGCAGCGTACTTATGAGTACCTCATACACTCATCTTTCATTATTGCAACTAAGAAACATGTTAAGGGGAATTATGTGGTTTTCAACACCTTCATTTAATTAAATTTTTAAGGATTTTGTCACAGAATCTCTAACAGATTCCTTGAAGTGCACTATTTGATTTTGAAATTGGCGATGCAAACTAGATGAAGAAGATTTTTCAAGATTAGATAACTTTCTCCAAGACCAACTCAGGCTCACAAAGCACAAACATCAAACCAAGGTGTATCATCTTTAAGGCAAGGTTCCTAGCGAAGAGGTTTTTTCCCCTTCACGGGAAACTCAAGAATGTCTACAAGCAGAACATAACCCACCACGCTGAAATTAGAAAATTGAAGGCATAGTTACAACCTTTCAGAAAAGAAGTGGCAAAGAGAAACTTAGACATGTTGGCCAAGCTGGCAACCAGAAGAAGCTCCAAAACAAAAATATAAAGACAAATGATCTTCCAAAACCAACATCATTTTTGTATAATTTTTCTGTTACGTGTTTTTGCAATATTTAATGATGGTTATGAGTTTTGAGCTAAACTTAGCGTTTTTGTGATTCTCTCCAAGAATATATCGAGATAATGAAGTTTTGTTGCATGTTTGGAATCCTGGTATAATTTTTGAGGTGTTGAAGCTTTGCAAAAGTGAAACAGGTCGCTACAAGAAAGTTCGCAGTGCCTGAACTCACTGACACTGCTTTGTGCGTAATACCAAGTGCACACATTAACACCCACATATAAAGCACACCAAAGTAAATCCATTTTAACTCAAATATTTTAAACACCGAGAGAGTTGTATCTCAATTAGTTTTTATCCCTCTCCGATAAACCAAGAATTAAATAAATTTACAGTAGTATGTTGTTCGATTGCACAATAGTTCTTCAACATATTTCAAACTTACACCTTGTAAATAAACAATACAATGACAATGCTTTCTCAATCCTTGTTTTTTCTTTTGAAGTTCCTACCCTCTTTGAACCCACCCAAAAAAATAAGCAAAAAGGGACATTGTTACATAGAGATTCTTGTTAGTGGTCACTTGCATGTCGTGGATATTGACAAGAGGATAGGAGAAGATAATACATATCGTTGTACTTCCTCTAAAATAAAGATATTATACCAAGTGATAGCGACACAATGCCACATGTAAATGTCAACGATACAAAGAGCTGCTACCTCCCCGTTAAATATTCTTACAAGTTCTCATTTCTGCCTCCCTTCCTTGAGCATCACTGGGAGAGAATGGAACTTTGGAAGAGAGAAACGGACCTACATGCTGGTCCCCTTGCGTTTCCTCGTTATCAGCGAGCTGACGTGGAGGATACATATTTTGGAACGGTACCTCTCTGTCATATTTCCAAATGCAGTTGAGCGAGAGAAGAATGTTTGGGAAAGAACAAACACGGGTCCGGGCGAATGCAAACCCCTCTGGAGCGCCGCCACCGTGTTAAGATTCTCCACGGGGCAGGCCTAAGGAACGGGAAGTGTACATTGTCAGCTTAACCAATCAGAAAGAAAAGATACATAATTCCTATAAAAGGGTCGGGTCGGGTTTAGTTGGGCAGGCCCCGTTACGGGGAACATCTGCCTGACTGCCTGACTTATCTAGGGTTCAGGCAGATCTTCCACGAAGGAATATTCCGGCGCGCGTCACAGTTATTTAAGTGAATTGTGGCATGGGTTGGGATTCGGGAGGGAATATTCCGTGGCGTGTTTGAGTTTATATGCCTGGAGAGAGACCGAGGTGGGCGAGGTACTGCAGGCACGAGTATGTCGGAGGAGATTGTCACTGTCAGCGTCGGGCTGGCAGTGTCAGTGTCAGTGAGCAAATGTCAGTGTCAGTGTGCGAGTGGAGCAGCACAGGGCCATGTGAGGCCTGACGCTGACAGAGATTGCTGCACGTAAAATCATGCCATGCCATCCATGATCCCCTATGCTGATGCCGACGGACTGACCGACCATCATCATCTTCCACTGTGTTTTTCCCTTCCCAATACGCACGCCGACCCACACTGTCCACTGGCGACAAACAAAAGTTGTGTGGTAGGTTTATCTGACATCCTGTCACTGTCAGTGCCAGGTGTCGACATCATTAAGGTGCACTCGCTTTCCGTGGATCTTTGTTGTGGTGCTTGCTGGAGGTTGGCGTCATGATGACAAAATTTTGGAAGAAAATGGTTATAATTCAATTTGAAGGGTTACCGTTAGTTTTAACCCTTTTATGTGGATAACTTATGATATTTTAATATGAAAAAATATAAAAGTTACATGTAATGTCAATTTATTGCTCATAAATAATTTCTTCCAGACCAACATAGATGTTTTGTTAAAAGAAAAAATCTGGTACAACAATTAGTTTGCAGAGAGTGTCCTTCTTCAATCTCCTTATCATTATTGGAGTTACTTCATGAACTTTATCCACTCACCTACCATGAGATCTCATGGTGAACACTTCCCATGATCCACTTAATTCAATAAGAGGCCGGCTCAACAAACCTCAACTTAATCTTCTAATAACACAAAGATGGGGTGTGTGTTGGGTTATGTTCAGTGAGTATGTAGTTTAACATTAATGATGTAAGCTATGATGAACAATGTAGTTTAACATTAACGATGTAAGCTATGATGAGCAATGTAGTTTAACATTAATGATGTAAGCTATGATGAGCAGTGGTATTCTAACGAGAAGTAATTTAACTTCATAAGATGTTTTATTCTTAAATAACAAAACATCAAAATTGTGTTTATTGATATTCCATTTTTTTTTTTACCATGAATTGTTAGCACACATAGCTAAGTTACTCAAAAGGGTTTCCAAATGCAATAAAAGATGTTTAAATGGATCCATTAACATGAATGAGTGTTGTACCTTTGAAACACAATTGAATCATAGAACTCTAATATAATTAAACATAATAAAAATTGAACCAATCATTTCACTATACTACAATTATTATATATTTGTTTAGGTAATTAGGTACAACTTGAATGGAGCTAATGGTTAAGACCATGGTTCCCTTCTTGGAGGCCACATGTTCGAATACAAAGGGGTTAGGGCATGTACACTACACACTGAAAAGGGTTAGGGCATGTACACCTTTGTACACTAAGTAGTAGTGAAATTGTACCTAAATTGAATTATTGTTATTAAATCGTTGGCTATCCACTCTTCCATCTAATCAACATTTTCTAGCCCATGGTTTTGATAAACCATGGTGTCCACCCATGGTATTTGAAGGGAGGAAAGAAATAAAATAAATAACAATAATAAAATGGAAAAAAAATATGTTTTCAAGGTTACTAATTAAGTTTTTATCATTGGTGGTATGAGCCCATGGTTTTTGTATTCCATGGTATTGTAAAATGAGATAAAGAAAATAAAAATAAGTGAAACTATGTGATATACGAGACCCCACCCCCCATTCGTAAAAGGACATATTATTATTTCTTCATGATGTAGCCAACAAGGTTACTCTTTGGACCTCTTGTAATATCCTTTTGCTAATGAGCATAGCGAACATATCTTTTTCTTTAGAGATAAGCTACCACCATTCTAGTTAGTTTGTATTCTGCTATATTATTCATATTGCTTATGGGGTTAGCTTATAATAATATTTGTATTCCATGCATTAGTGGACATGACACATGTGGATGCAGCTTCATCAATTATGAAATGGTGGACAATAAGGCTTTTGAAGGTAACTAGAACCTAGAATACAATCAATAAAGGGAAACAAGGTTCAAGCCGACCTACATGTTAAAAGTGATTAACCTAGCATATAAAGGATTAATAACACCAAATGTTGATAGTAAGGAATTTTTCTATGATGGAAAATTTTGAAGAACCTTTTTCTATGTGGGTTATGAGAAGTATGTTGTAAAGGTACATTTGGTATTGTAGGATTAGGGTCGACATTAGATAATGAGATCTATAAGTGAACATTATTTGAGGGTGGAATTTCATCTTTTTTAGATAGTTTAGGGGGAATTCCATACTCTTGAATAGAAGTCTCAAGGTTGATATCCACATATTTCATGTAAGTAGTTTGGAAGGAATGATCTTTAGATGGAGTAGACATAGATGGTTGATTCATACATGGTGTTGCTTGATAGGTAGCTACTAATCCTTGTGGTGGGAAAGGGTTTTACAACAATTGTGGTTAGGAAGTATGAGGATGAGTACGTTGAGTATCAACTTTCCCCTATGGGTGGCTAGCATTAACTGATCCATAAACAAGGGTATTATATCCCACTCACTTTACCAACATGGATACTTGTGAAATTTAAAACAAATCTTGTCCTTTATCTCAGTCTTGGACAAAGGACTCTATCTTTTGAAAGGCCACTAGGCCTCTTCTTCTCTTGATGAGAAAGGCTTGTTCTTTGGTTGTAACTTGCACACCACAACCACTAGCTAGAAACAAGTCAGATCAATAACCAACAAGGCTTGACAAATACTCTTGTAATGATCCAAATACTTAAATTATCATAACATAACAAAAGTACACACCATGTACAGAATGTGAGTGTGGAGCACAAATCCAATATAGATAAGAGATATATGTTACACAATAACTCCTTAATGAATAGGAGAACATCTTTCACATAACCCAATACATTTATACATCACAATCCCATGTCTCCAATAATGAATACATGATCTCTATATATACCTATTCACACCTACACATGTGTTGTGAGTGGGAAATCCCCCTGCAGACTAGCATTAAGGGTTTTATCATGCATGCAGAAATGACGTAAAGCTTCCTACTTCTTACCATCATCCCATGCCTAAACCCCATTATTCATATGTAAATACAAGGTTAAAAAGATCAAGTTGATGTACCTTATTTTCCGTGTTTGATGTCGATCCCTTTTAACGCTTGGTTGTTCTTTGACTGCAACTCTCCTCCCAACGTTGACCTGCATTCACAAAAGACAAACAAATAACTCCACATGCATTTGATCTATGAACTAATGGGTTAGAGATTTAATCAACATATAATCAATATTCAAACAAAGAAAACCTCATATGGCGGGACGGGAAAAGTACTTCTTTTATTAATCTCACAAGAATACCTTACAATAGTGAGATCGACCACTACTCCTCGTTTATAGGTCCTGGGCTCCTCTTCAACTATTCTCCAACTGCATTCGAATGTGCTTCTTCTTCACACAATAGTTGCAAAAGGTTGAGGCAAGGGGAATACTAAATCGGGTAGAGTTTCTTTACTATGATTTTCCTCCTTTCAAATGGGACCCCTACCCCTTCTTTTATAGGCTAGAAAGGACTAGGTATTTGGTTGAGTGATTGACGATGAGTGGTCGAAAGGTTTAGTTAACTTACCCAAAACTGTGTGTTCCGTTAGCAACTTTCCATTTTCTGTGCTTTTGTAGGTACACGTGGGTTGTAGTGAGTCAGCTAGCATGTACACGCGTGCAGTAGTGGAGCAGGGTGTGTGTGCCTTTAAAAAGGGTGTTTTTAAGAAGATTTGTTTAGTAGTGGCTTGGCAAAGAAGGAATATGAGATGACATGATGCCAGGTAAGCATGTCTGGTGCAAATTAGGGTTATAACAACATAAGACCCCTTTACTATTATGCTGACCCTATTACATATATATTTACACATTACATGTACATTTAGCTCCATATATGCCCCCCCTTAGGGTCATATCATATACATTTAACCTTATATATTCCTACTTTGGGTCATAACATAGTACCCTCCTTCAAAAAGTTTTGTCCTCAAAGCTTTGCAATTCAAGGCTTCACATGTGATGAAACTAAGTAATATGATTTTCTTATGTTCCTTCTTTCTTATTTCATTTGATGATGATCCATCCATCCAAATTAATTATTTTTTTTCATAATCCTTGGTGGCTAGTTGTTGCAAAATTTTCTTTCCCTTGATTCCATGTATTGTTGTTGAAGCTTCTCCAATTTGTAGTGGTTGTTGGTATCTGGTAATAGTTTGTTGAAGAGTGTTGTATGTTTTAGAGTCTCATAGTCTGCATGCACTAATTTCACTCTTCCATCCAAGTGCATACACCACGCTTGGCTCACTATAATTTTGAAGGTATGCGAGCTTGATGTTTTTTGTAGAGTTGGCAATATTCTAGGTTTACAAGGTTTATGTATCCTCTCTAATAGACTAACATGGACATCTATTCTTCACTCCATATTCATATATTGGCATTGTCCCACTTTTATATTGGCTCCACTAGTCCCAATAACATTATCTAAACCAAAGTAATACCAAGTTCAATATTCACTTGGAATTTTTCTTATGATTCATTGTGAGTGTTTTAATCTAACCATTCTTATTCAGGGTGTTGATCATTTGATGAGAAAAACCAGACTCCCCTTACTCCATGCACCAAAATGAGTACATCATATAACTTCCATGAAATACATGTGAGAACTTGGTTCTCGTCCCCCCCAAAAACTCATAAAACTATTTGATCTCAGTGAAGCCTCTGCCTGGAAGAGCCATTTTCAAGAAAAATAGAACTCATTTTTTAAAATATATCACTCACATAAATGACATATTTACGCATCTATCCAAACCATCTCTTTCAATGCAAAGTTTTTGTTAGTCATGGATGTAACAATACGTGTAGATAGGAATCAAGGTAAGTGGAAACTAGACTTTATCAACAAGCTTTGATGATTTGAGTCGATATCAGTGACAGGGATTATGTGTCAATGGAGGAATGGAAAGACCAACTATTAAAAAAGTAAACCAACAATGAAATTAACCATCCAGCAAGAGAATGAATCAACCAACAATGGATAGAGTCACCCAAGCACAAAATAAAATGCCTAGGAGGGTGTGAAATCGTCCAGGCATGAAGAAAAACACCTATGGGCATGTGAAATCTCCCAGACACGAAGTAAAATTCCCATAGAAATATTAATTTTCCATGACATAAGTAAATTATCCCAAGGATATGTAAATTCATCTAAAAATGAAAGGAATTGTCGAGGGAGGAAGAAATTTTCCCTAGCAAGATATTGAGTCACCCAGGTGAAAGGAATTCACCCCAGGAAAGATATTGAGTTTCCCAGGTGAAAGGAATTTTCCCTAAAAAAAATAAATTGGCTAAGGGAGGAAGAAATTCGACTCGAAGGATGAGTAGTTTTCTTTGAGGAAAGAGAAAATTCCCAACAACTAGGGTAAACTAAATTAAAAACTCCCTAGGTAAGTGAAACAAACAAATTTCCAAAACCATTGATATCAAACTTTGAAGGGAATTGGATGGTGGACATTCCAGAGATGTTGGCATCCATACCATCTAAGGAAGAAGACGTTTTTTAGTCCCTAGCTATTGAATGCAATTTAAAATTCATCATCCTGACCAATTAATAGTGCTAAGAGAAACTCAGTAAACATAGGTAAGAGCATCAACAACCTCACACAAAAAATTTGCATGACAATGAAATCAAACACAATCAATCATGAATTTAGAAATTTTACCCTGGAAACCCAAATGGTAAAACTAGCTTCGAATGGGGGCTTGGTTCTTCATTCTAAAAATCTATGGTTGCATTGATTTCCTGGCTTTCTATGTCTCTTCTTTATTTGGCCAAAAGACCCATTGGGAGTGAAATTACCTAAGGAAATAGGGAGAGATGGGGTAATGGGAAGGATAACAAGATGACCTTTCATTTCCCATTCCTCACACCTTTCTTTCCTTTATTATGTTTTTGTTTTAATTTAATTCTTAATTTATCTCTTTTGTCTTATTCACTTTACATTACATCATCTTTTACATAGTTTATATAACCTTCATAAATTGTCGAATTTTCTTGCAAGCACTTAGTCTTACCCACTCATTTGGTTTGGATCCAATTCACATCACACCCTCCCATTGAAATTCGTTTTGGTCTCCAAAAACTTAAGGAAATTAAACTTAGGGGCTAAATTTCGCTCATGGGCTAATTTTCCATGGTTTTTCCCAAAAAAAGATTTGCTATTCTAAAACTGATTTACCCAAATTCTATAGGATAAAATTATTTTACCTTATAAATCACCAACATTTTATACAAACTATATAAAACCCTAAAAAATTTGAATATTTTTACAAAAATATCACAAAACATTTTATTGTTGGCATATGAAGGATTGTAAGATTCCCCAAGGTTTCTACATTTTAAAATAAATTTCCATCCTTAAAATCATCCCTGATATGGATCAGTTTTCTTCTACCTGCTTCTCTAGAATGTGGCTTTGATGTCGACTCATGGCTATAGCTATAACTATGGCTCATGGCTCTAGCTACTAGCTCTATCCCTTGGCTATGGATCTGGCTCTATTTGTTTCCTCACTTGTTCCCACAAGAGAATTTCGCTCACTAAATCTTAGCTCTGAGAAATATCCATAAATGAACTCTAGATTCAACACACATTTTCATCTCCTTCTTTGTCTTAGAGATGGTCCATCTTGATAGTCAAGAATCCAAGTTGAATTATGGTATTCTTGTTCAGTGTGATCCTAGTAGGCTATGTCATCACATATCAGTCCCTCAAAAATAAGTGTGGCCTACCTTCTCTTTCTAGCATCAATTGCTTCCCAACATGGAAACAACTATTTGGTGCCTGCACATGCTTGCAAGAATGTCATGGAGTTATCACGAACTTCTCCCTCCAAGGTCATTGATCTCCATGCATTAGTCTCTAACATATATTCAGGGAGGAAAAGTTATTTTGGAATATTGTAGGTATAAAATGGAATGGGTTTGTCTTGGTGGTTGGCATGCACTTGTTGTCCTCTTTGATGGTGATGCATACATGATGCATACCTCCTTTGTTGTTGTCTCTCCTTGGAAAACTTCTTCTCCTTGTTTTGGAGATGCTACTACAAGGACTACTTGACATACTACTCTCCATGTGCCTATGAATTAGTTGTTAGATTGGAGAAGTCCTCTCACCATTCTTCCTTTTAAAGCAATATATCCTACAACATGTGGCTTGCTTCTCCCAGTAAGATGCCACTTGATGGTATTTCTTCCCACATAAAGAACACACCTTTACATACCAAAAATTGACATTATTGTAGCCTTTCCTCTTATAGCAGTGAAAAACAAGGGATGTCTTGTTTGACAAAGACCTCTTGGTATTCTTCTTATTTTTTCCCCGATTGATTGGTTTTCTACTTCTAGTGAGTTATGGTGCAGGACGAGTCTTCAATATCTTCTCATTGCCACCCTTATTTAATCCACCATAAGAAGGATGAGGTAGTAGTGGGATTCCTCCTTCACTTACCACTTGTACTCCTTCTCCTGATGAGAATGCCAACTTCAAGACATTGTCTTTAGCCTTCACAAAAAATGGTCTTCATGGTTATGGGATTTTATACTCTACCATGAAATCCTAATCCTTCATGCTTGACCCATGGTGTGGCTACATTAGGGATCAAAATGCATTGTCTTATCTTTCCTATCCCTTTCCCATCATATCCCATCTTTCTTAGGAGATTGGAACCAATTCCTTTGGTATGCTTTTTGAAATCACCAATCAACTCTAAAGAATGTTTTATGGAAGGTGAGCTTACCAAGGTGGTCTTGGTCATGGTGATGGCATCTGCAGTGGCAATGGAAGGTTTCCTTACTTCTCAATGCTCTTGGAAAATTGCTTGGAGATTTTCCAAGGCCTCCTGCTTCTTTGACAAATCTTGTTGCAACTATGTCATGATCTACATGAGCCTATCCTCTTGCCCGCTATCCATTTGGATGGCCTTCTCACCAAGGTGTAAAAGATATGCTCCATTCTTATCTCAATTTGTCATGACTACAATGAGGGAGTCTTGGAATTCTTCAAACTATTTCTTAAGCATTGGAAGCAATTTGGAAAAGGCATCAAGGTTCTTTTCCATCTTATCCATCCTCTTGTTAAATATCTAAACTTTCTCCTTCAAGTGTTCATTATAATATCGAAGTTTATCATTATTCACCCTTAGTTATTCCAACTTTTCTTTGCTTTCCTTACCCTTATTGAGGTATAAAATGGTCTCTTCAAAGTTCTAATAGTTGTGTCATAGTCAAGGATGCAACTTCTATGATACCATTTGATCCATAAATGAGGGACTTATATCCCACTTGCTTCACCAACATAGATCCTTCTGGAATTCAAAAAATATATTTTCCTCTATCTCAGTCTTGGATAGAGGACTTTGTCTTCTACAATGTGTTACACACAAAGTTTTCACACTACCTAATGTCGTACTAAGTGTCACACTTTCGTCACTATTCTATTTAGTGTCACACTTATGTACAATTGCATTGTTAAGTGTCATAATATAAAAATGACACTTTCCTAAGTGTCGCATTCATGTTTTACCAACTTAGACACCATGGGACAACACTTTGTCACTTCCCTAGTCTAGAGAAAGAAGAGAACATCATTTTATAAAGGTCAAACATATCATTTTTACCCTAAGTTTGACTTGGATGGAAGGGTGACGCTCCCTTATTCATGTCTAGAGGGTGTCATTCCTTGGGTGACACTCCCTAGACCACGGTCAGGGGCGTCAGTGACATCCTGTCTCAAGCATTGGGGGAGCGCCACTCAGTTGGTACTAATTCCACCTTTATTTAAGGGCCATTTCCAAAGATATTTGGGTGGTTATGGATGAGTTATGACCCATAGCCTCAAGTCAGTCGAATTCCCTTCCATTATGGGGTTCCAAATCCTAAATTAGGGATAAAGTATCTCAACCTTCCCTTCATTTACTAATGGTGGTTGAACTTTCCAAAGCCTATATAATCAAGGCCTTCCATGGAGAAAGGGAGCTGAATTATATAAGGTGTGAAACTTTTGATCTTTAGAGAAACTCTGGAATACCTATGTGTGCATCCAAGGGATGGAGGAAAGAAGGCTTGGAACACTGATGCCATCATCCATATGTAAGTTTTCACTTATGATGAATAAACTTGGCATGTTCCTTTCAATTTTTGTTTTTTCATTTGTCTAATGCTTACATCAAATCAAGATTAGATAGATTAGTCTTTGCCTAATGAGATCTAGTAGAAGTAGAGTTGTTTGTCTCTTATTATTGTAGGTTCCTTTGATCATCGAGAATATTGAAGAAGCGAGGTTGAGGTTCAGAGCGGTGAGGAAAAAATTTAGACTTAAGGTTAGTCTAAATCTCTCCTTCTATCTATAAGATTAAAAGATTAATCTAAAAGGAAGTCAGTACCACTTGTTTCAAATGTGTCTTAGGTTATGCTTTTAGCCTAAGGAGAATTCAACCTCTCCGTAGGGTGAATTTCTCACAACAATTTTTGGCGACTCCACTAGGGAGGAACACAATGTTCTTCTCTTTCTCTAGCCCATGAATGTGCCTTATATTTTTTGTTTCTTATTTTTTTTAAGTGTTTCATCCTTGTTATTAGTCTCTAGAAACCTTAGGTAACTTGCAAAGTCAATAGTCTTTTTATTTTTTGAATATGAGTAAGTTTTTACCATATTCATGCAGTAACTCTCCCTATATGAGGCTTAAGGACGTTGAAACTCCCTATCCTTCCTTTGTAGGGAATTGGTAATGCTCCTTGACAATGTTTTTAGGGGCGTCATCCCTTCAGTAACACTCTGTATGTATGACAACATGAGTGTCAGTCCTCCTTTTGTGTCAATTTTTAAGATTTTTCCTTTTTGTTTTTTGAAGTATTTTGACTCAAAGGTGTGCCTTGGACTCTTTTATGATTTCTTGAGACTTTTTTTGTTCTAGTTTCATTGGGTTATCACTTCTTTTTCCCCTCTTTTCAAGCTTTGTTTTTGATCAAATTGGGAAATTTTTTTCATTGAATGTACTCTTGGTTAACTCGATCCTCTAATGAAATTTGGTCTGTCAATGATCTTGTCTTTGATTATATAATGATTAGACCTCTGCCATTTCCTTTCCGAATCTCTTCAAGTCTTTTCTTGTCAAAATTGGAAGCCCTTTTCCTTGGCTTGGAAACAGTGCAAATTCCTTTAGACCTTGTACTTCCATATCTCTTTTTGGTGAAATTGTTAATCCATTGGGTAGATTCCAAAGATTTTAGGTCTATTGAAAGCTCATTTGATCTTTAATATTTAAGTGTTGAGGTTTTTAAATATTTTTTTCCCTTGTTTGATTGAGCAAGTGTTAGAAATCATCCTTGCACTTGATTCTCTTAGTTCTTTGAGCTTGTGATTCTTTGTTTGACCGATATTTTTTTTTCATGTTCATTTGTATCTGCATTGGATCCTTTCATTAAAATTAAAGAAGCACTATAAGTTTTCATTTGATTGATTTCATTGCATATAAGCTCAAAAAAAAGTATTTTTTTTGTATTTTCAGATTTTGGTAGTGCATGTTTAAGCTTGCATTTTAGTGAAAACTTGCATGGTTTTTGGTATTTTTAAGCTTTCATTCTTAAACAAATTTCCCCCTCATGGTCGGGGTGGGGGGGGGCATGAATCGTGTATCGTATAATTTCTTGGACTCATATATTGGACACATGTTGCATTCAAAGAGTAATTTTTGTTTCTTTCTTTGAAAGTTGTAATTGCTTCTTTGCTTGAAACCTCTTGCTCCTTTCTATAGGTAGGCTTCATTGAAAACTTAAAGATTGCATTGAATTCATATTTTATTTGAAGTCTTCTTGGATTCAAGTGTCACACATCATAGTAAAATTTCATCCACAATCCCTTTTGAGTAAAAAACAACCATAAAAGGAACATATGCATAATCTAAAATCAACTAGACCTTTTCTTTATTAGAAAACAATCACAAGTCTAGGATTTTAGGGCCTTGGTTGTAGGGTGGAGAGTAAATTCTCCAAGGAAAATTAAAAAAAATTGTAGAAAACTAGAGAGTGTTGAAACCCAAGTAGTAAGAACTGATCTTTGTCGGGAGAGATCCTCTTAAAAGAGAGTTAAGCATGGGGTCAAGCGAAGTGACAGTTTGAGATCTCCCCTCTTTCATTTTCCTAGTGGGACTACAACAAGTCTTGGAGATTTGAAGAGTGGAAGGTCCCAGGGGTGACACCAATTCTTCTTAGTATTTGGGTCATGGATTTGTGTCAACCATTTCCATTTCCATTTTCTTAGTCTTGATTGTCGACTAGTTATCGCTCGACCATATGTTGTGAAATTGGTAAACATAGTTGCTTTTCCTAGGATTCTACATGGGTGATTGCAAGGGGGGTTCCTTCTTCATAAGGTTCCTTGTGGTACCTAAGGAAGACATTGCATCACGCTTTCAGTACCCTTGGAGGATGACCCCGCGAAGTGAGGTTTATTTTCACCGAGAAGGGATGTTAAGTGGAGGTCGGGGTGATTTCTTCTCATATCTTCATTGACGGCCTCATCTCCCATCTTCAGAAGATCCCTACTTCCTTTGTTTCCTTGCTCTTATATTTTAGGGAATTTGGTAGTGGGTGATATTTTACTTAGAATACCTTAGGTTGATTTGGTGTTTATGGCATTGATTTTGGAGTCTACCAACCAAGGTGCCTTTTTTCCCGGGGAACCTTTTGTTTTTACGTCTTTTGGAAATGTTGGTCCTCCTTATATTGCTACTTTGAGTCTACTCGGATTCACTATCAGATTATCGGTATGGATATTTTCCACTTTGGTGATCCTGAATGCATTTGGTGCTTCATATGCAAGCCATCCATCTCCATAACTTCAACCTCCTATTGACCCTTTTCCTTCTTCACCCGTTGCGTCTTATTTCTTCTACTCTTCCTCGCTTGGTGAAATATCTGATGATAGTAACCAGGAGGATAAGAAGAAGAAAAAAACTAAGCAAGGGGCCAAGATTCCAACAAGTGCAGGTTATTTTGGAGTAAATCAACCAGTTATTGTTAATCATGCTGGGAGTGTTGATGATATTGACAAGCCTACCAAGATGACTCACAAGCCCAAATACCCTTGTAGGATTTGTAAGGGTGACCATATTATTAGGGATTTCCATGGTTTATCCAAGGTCTTAGAATCATAGTTCATGGGTTCTCATCAACCCATGTCATCAGTCGCCAACCATCATGCTGGTGAAAACCCATCAACTAGTGATAGTAAAATTGGAAGTAGGAAAGGTAGAGTAAAGTTTCCTTGTAGGTTATGTGAAGGAGGTAATAAAACTTACATTTTCCATCGCATGAATGAGGCTTCATGTTTGTTGGAAGATATTTTTATTTCCCAGCAACAAATTCCAACTGGTTATTGTAAAATTTATACCGACCAACCATTGGTTGATAAAGTGGTTGATCCGATTCAATCATTGGCCAATCCCAATATTTCACCTTTGGAGAGTGAAGTTCAAGTGGTCAAATCGGTTCCATCATCGGTTTTTGGTCTCACTCTTTCCCCCTTGGAGAGTGAAGATGAAGTGGTCAATCCAACTCCATTATAGGTCGATCCCACTCTTCCCTTTAAGAGTGAAGTTCACGTAGTCGATTCGATTCAATCATCGGTCGATTCCACTCTCCCCTTAGAGAGTGAACTAGATACCACTCAGGTTCTTCTCGTTACTTTGGATTTTTCTAGACAAAGGGGAATTTTCCCTGTTCCAATGGAACCCCCTCCGAGTATTGAGGTTATTTCCTTTGATTGGAGTAGACTGATGGAGCCCCTTCTTCCTTCTTACATTCCTTTCCAAATCATCATGTAGAATTGTGGGAATAACATCCAACGTACTATTATAGATGAAGGTGATTATGTTATTATTTTATCCTCAACTTCTTGTCAAGCTATAAGTTCCCCTCCGCTTGTACCGGTTACCCATAATTTGATGGATTTTAATAGAAGAAGTAGTGAATCTTTAAGGATCCTTCCTCAACTTCCTATTGCCATGGAAGGAAAAATTGTTTGTATTGATGTCATGGTAGTTCAAGGTCCCTTGGAATTTAAATTGCTCCTTAGGTGAGAATATGTTTATGCTATGAAATTTTTCATGTGCACACTCTTTCAAGTGATGCATTTCCCTCATGATGGAAACATTGTGACTGTTGACCAGCTCTCGTTCATTAGTACTAACTTGAATGTTGACCATATGACATCCCTTAATGTTGCTTACATTCAAGTGGTATCCCCCCACCATAGGTTAATTATGTGGCAACATGTCCCATGCATTCAATGACCTATGAGAACGATCCTCTCACTGTATGCTCAACTTCTTCAGACCTAGATCTGGCAGTTTCCATGGTGATCTCTTCAATAGGGATATTAGAGCCTAATTTCCCTACCCCTATTGCAGCCTTCAATATGTATTCCTTCTAGAGCATTGTTCTCCCATCCAACAAAGATGTCTTGGAAGCCATGATCGATGTATGTCCCTTGACATGTATTCCTTCCAGAGCATTGTCCTCTTGGAATCCATGATCGAGGTATGTCCCTTGACATGTATTCCTTCTAGAGCATTGTCCTCTTGGAAGCCATGATCAAACCTAGAGGTTACGAGAAAATTTCACATTTATGTGTCAATATCGTTAAAAAATGAAATAGATATTTGGAGATTGAACCGAGAGGTTACAAGAAAATTTCCCATTTATGTGTCAAGCTCGTTAAAAAATGAAATAGAGGTCTAGGGATCAAACCTAGAGGTTGTGAGCATAGTTCCTATTTCAATTTTAGTCTCATTAAAAAATGAAACAAAGGTATGGGGATCGAACCCAAATTCCATGGACACAGTTCATTTTCTATGTCAAGCTCATTAAAAAATAAAATCGGTTCCCTTCTAGTTGATTTGAGTCTTTTTGCTAGATCTCGTAAACATTGAGTCAAGTCTTTCACTACCTCTCAAAAATGTTGAGTCAAGTATTTCACTAGATCTCATAATTGAACCTTCCTTTCATCCACCCATGTCAATTGACCCTCTTTATCCCTTCCTCGCTGGTGAACATTTACCTATTAGTAACCATGAGTCTATTTGGGTACAAAAATTGAGAAGAGTAGGCCGACAAAACAAATCCTGGGGGGAATGTCTCCAGCCTTTGGACATCAAGATGGGGGAAAAGTACCAACCACCCATGGGTATCACCTGAAACCTTTGGAAATTTACGTTGGGAAGTACCAAGCACAATTTTTCCCAATTTCAAGCTTGTGTAAAAATGAAACTACTCTAAGCATAGTTTATTTGCTAGTTTCAAGCTCTCGAAAAAATGAAATCTACCACGAGCTTAGTCTTTGTTCTTTCTCATGCTCCTAAATACATGAGAATAGGTTACCTAGCTTAGTATTTCTGCTTTCTCGTGCTCGTAAATACATGAGAATAGGTTACCAAGTATATTTTTATCACTTTTTGGACTTGTAAAAGCTTTACGAAAAAAGGAACTCTTTGGAGGCTCCTTTAAGCTCTTTTTAGACGTTGTAAACATGAAAATATTGTTTAGAGAGTTTATCTCCTTTCATGCTCATTAAAGGATTTGAAAGGGAATCTTTCAAGTGGTAGTTTACCCCTTTTTCTGCCTCGTAAGAATAATTACGAAAAAGGATCACTCTAACCCACCTCGGTTAGAAGATTTCTCCCTTTTATTGTTTTACACTTTTTTCGGACTTGGGAGACTAAATTTATGAAAAAGTCAACTTTGGAGTTTCCTTTAAGTTCTTTTCAAACTCCTTAAACATGAAAAAACACCGATTTACCTTCTTTGGACTTGTAAAAATAAACATTGAAGGACCCATATGTGATCAAACCCCTCCTTCTCCAGGTTTGTTAAAAATACGATGAGGGACTCACCGAAGGTGGGATATACTGGGAATTTGTTATCCTCCTCAGTATCATTAAAAAACAAAGGGGTACTCACCAAGCATGGTGGGGAAAAATTTGAATGAATTAGGTCAAGTATTTTTTTCCCTTGAACATGGCACCTATTTGCATTATGTCGTACAGTTGAAGTCCATTCGCCTCAAATTCATATCATAAATTTTCCTTTCAGTTGAAGAGTTATCAAGTCCATGTGTCATCACACTTTTTCGTTTCAGTCAAGAGTATCATGATTTTCGTCACATTGGGTCCTGGTCTATTCCTCTTTGATTTAACACCACGAAGTCACTTATTGTGCCACTCACAATGTTCAAGGGAAGTGTCAACTTTGCTCAACATTTTTGGTCAACCTATGCAGTATCATCAATTTGTGTCCTCATTTTAGTCCATAATGCTCCATTCCACATCATTTCTAGTACATGTTTTGTGTCGATGATGGGGGATACATCATGGATCTCTTTCGATGAGTCTTTTCCTGTCAACTCCAACACATTATCTGGGAGTTAAACTTAAAAACTAGTTTACTACCTTGGCGCCTGCATGCCTCAATGACGGGTTTCTTGTCTTTCGATAGTGGGATTCCATCATTGGCCCTTAATCAGAAGATTTCTTTGAATGTTCGACTTCAACTCATTTTTCACATTCGATGGATTTTACTAAGGTACCTTAGGGATCATTGACATCATTGATGATTTCCCTCTCACTTGTTAACAATATACATCAATGAATGGTAATCAAGTGGTATCTACCATGTTCAACAACAAAATATCTATTTACATGGTTAGATTCGTACTAGTTTGGGAATGAGATGAAGACCCTGGGTATCTATCAGGCACCTACCACTATTATATATTCCTTTCCCAGGCTGCAATGGGAGTATTTATTGATATATGTTGTTACATAGATCCACTTTGTATTGGTCTATGGCTATGTTGATATCATGGCTTAGTTACACTGTGTATCATTTCCATGGCTACAAAGTTTTTGAGTCATGGAGGTATGGATCCACGTTGCATGTATGGTGGCTATATCCTTAGTCAGTATTGTCATGGATCTACAGTGTATTGGTCGGCAACCATGATTTGAGTCATTTTTTAGAGCATGGGTATGACCTCCTCGAGGATACATATATATTGTTCATTGATTGATTTTATTTTCCGACAAATTCTTCTTCTTCAATTCCTTGTCACACATCATAATTTGTAATTTTTTTCATCCATTCACTTCTCTCCCGACATTGCACTTTAGGGGAAAATCTGTGACATGCAAAATTTACACACTAACTAGTGTCGTACTTTCATCACTCTTTTGTCCAGTGTCACACTTATGTGAAATTATATTTTTAAGTGTTGTAATATAAAAATGACACTTTCTTAAGTGTCACATTCATGTTTCACCAACTTGGACACCATGGGAAAACACTTTGTCACTTCCCTAGTCAAGAGAAAGAAGATAACATCATTTTCTGAAGGTTGAATGTATCATTTTTACCCTAAGTTTGAATTGGTTAGAAGGGTGATGCTCCCCTATTCATGTTTGGAGGTCGTAAATCCTTGGGTGACACTCCTTAGACCACTGTCAGGGGGCGTCAGTGACTCCCTATCTCAATAATTGGGGGAGTGTCAGTCAATTGGGCCTAATTCCACCTTTATATAAGGGCCATTTCTTAGGGTCTTTGGGTGGTTATGGATGAGTGATGACTCATAGCCTTGAGTCACTCAACTTTCCTTCCATTATGGGGTTCCAAATCCTAACTTAGAGAGAAAATATATCAGCCTTTCCTTCATTATCTAATGGTGGTTAAACCTGCCAAAGCCTATGTAAGCAAGGTCTTCCATGGGGAAATGGAGTTGAATTCTATAAGGTGTGAAACTTTTGATCCTGAGAGAAACTCTGGAATACATGTCTGTGCATCCAAGGGCTTGAGGAAAGAAGGCTTGGAAGATTGGTGCCATCATCCATATGTAATTTTTCACTTATGTTGAATAAACTTGGCATGTTCCTTTCAATTGTTGTTTGTGCATTTTTCTAATACTTATGTCAAATAAAGCTTAGATATATTAGTATTTGACTAAAAAGATATAGTAAAGTAGATTTGTTTGTCTCTTATTATTGTTGGTTCCTTTGATCATCGAGAATATTGGAGCAACGAGGTCGAGGTTCAGAGCGATGAGGAAACACTTCAAACTTAAGGTTAGTCTAAATCTCTCCTTCTATCTATAGGATTAAAATATTAATATAAAAGGAAGTCAGTCGCCACATGTTTCAAATTTGTCTTAGGTTATGTTTTTAGTCTAAGGAGAATTCAACATGTCTGCAAAGTGAATTTCTCACAACAAAGGACACTAGGAGTCTACTTATCTTCCCTATACAAGGACCTCTCTTCTTCTCCTAATGAGCAAGTCTTTCTGTCTGGTTGTAATCTGCACACCACAACCACTAGCTAGAAATAAATGAGATCAATAACCAAAAAGGATTGGAAACTACTTTGAATCCCTATTCTATGAAGTGATTCCAAGGATTTTTTTATGTAGGATCATATTCTGCATATACTAATGTCAGTATTTCATCCAAGTTCATACTCCACAATTTTCTCACTATAATTCTAAAGGCATGTGAGCTTGATGTTCTTTTCAAAGTTGAAAATAATTTAGGAATACAAGGCTTCTGTGTAACCTCTCTAATGAAGTCAAATGGACATATATTCTTCGCTCCATATTCATATCTTGACATTGTCTCACTTTTTTATTGTCTCCACTATTCCCAATAACATTATCTGAACCAAAGAAAAACAGAGTCCAATTTTCATTTGGAAATTTTCTTATGATTCTTTGTGAGTGTTTCAATCTAACCATTTCTATTCATGGTGTTGTTCATTTGATGAGAAAAACCAAGATCCCCTTACTCCATGCACCAAAATGAGTACATCATTTGAATTCCACGGAATACATACGAGGACTTGTTTCTTTTCCCAATAAAAAAACTATTTAATCTTAGTGAATCCTCTTCTTGGAAGAGCCATTATATTTCAAGAAAACTAGAACTAATGTTTTGAAAGATATCACTCACACAACTAACATATTTATGCATCCATCCAAAATATATTTTTGAATGCAAATTTGGTGTTATTCATGGATGTAATAATACATGTAGATAGGAATCAAAGTAAGTGGAAACCAGACTTTATCAACAAGCTTTAATGAGATGAGTCGATATCAGTGATAGGTATTTTGTGTCAATAGAGGAATGGAGACACTAGCTATTAAATAAGTAAACTAGTAATGAAATTAACCATCCAACAATATAATTAATCAAGCAATAGTGGATAGAGTCACCTAGGCACAAAATAAAATTCCTAGGGGGATGTGAAATCATCTAGGAATGAATTAAAATGCCTAGGGGCATGTGAACTCACCTAGGCATGAGGTAAAATACCCAGAGAGATATAAATTCACCCCAATGGAAGTAAATTCACCCAAGGAGATGTAAATTCATCCAACAATGGAATGCATCATCTAGAGAGGAAGAAATTCACCCAAGTAAGATATTGATTCACCTAGGTGAAAGGAATTTTCCCCAGGCAATATATTGGGTCACCCAAGTGAAAGGAATTCACCCCAGGAAAAATAAATTGGCTCAAGTAGGAATAAATTTGACTATGATAATGAGTAGTCTTATTTGAGGAAATAAATAAATCCCAACATCTCTAGAATATATTGAATTAGAAAATATCTAGGTAAGTGAAACAAAAAAATTTCCACAACCAATGATCTCATACTTCAAAGGGAATTTAATGAAGGACATTCTAGAGATATTGGAATTCATACCATATAAGGAATACAAATTTTCTTTAGTCACGAGTTAATGAATGTAATCTAAAACTCATCATTCTTACCAATTAACAATGCTAATGTTGAAGAATTGGGTAGCTCAAACACAAACATACACACATAAATTAACCTACAATAACACCAATATATGAAACCTTACATTGTATTAATCTATAATTATCTCATGATACAATAGTGTAAAATGAGGTGCCTTATATAATAATAAGTGACCATAACAACCATGTCATAATAGGAGTGTTTGTTCAACCATCTCCATAATATCTTCCATGAGTATCACCATAAATATCTCAAGTGATCTTCATGAGATCATCATCCCTAACTTTTGTCTTTGTCTTCATATTCAATTTATACGTACACCTTTGTGCATTATATTCATTTCATATATTATAATGTCACCATATAATTATCACAAGTATGAATTACTCCATAATCCCCCTTAATGAATACTTTTGATTCAAACTAGATACCCGAGTTGTCTTCATTTTTAGTATTTTGTACTCTGCATCATCTTCAATCTTCTGCATCTTCATTCTTCTATGCACTGCATCATCTTTAGTCTTCTACATCTTCAACTAACATTTCCTTCTTTTATCATGCATGATATGCACCATTCTTTGATAAGTTTGGATCTTGAGTCAATCATTTGAATTGCTTCATCTTCATATCAAGGTTTTTCTTTGGCTTACCCTCAACTGTCTCATGGGTTTTCTTCGAATTACCCTCAACCAATACATCATATCATGGATTTTTCTTGGCTTACCCGTAACCATGAAAAAATATCTAGGGTTTTATCATACCCTTAACATTTACAAGTGGTTTTTCGATCACCATGAACCAATACAATAAAATGACTCGTGATTTGATATACTCAAAGAAATAACTCAACTAGAATATAATGACTTTTTTTTACTTTGACATTTGATTATTACTCTTTGGAAAACTCATTAATAACAACTTGACTTTGAAGACCAACTAATTCATGGACTTTTTGTGTGAGAGATATTGTTGTACATTAGAATATTTCAACTTGTAAAATCCTTTCAACATGGAAGTAAATTTCTGTCATTCTTACATATCAATATAACCACACTATACCTTTATGAGGCTTTGATATATCTATGTTCCAACACTTATGATGATCATGATTGGTAGAATAACAAATAATGAAAGGATGCAAGTTCTAACATTTTTCTTTTACATGACCAATTCTACCACAATGACTACAACATTGTTTCTACTTCTTCTTCTACTTCTGCACTTGGTTCTATACTTCTTCTGCTTCTGCTTCATTGTTGTTTCTTCTATTTGTAGATAATTCATTTGTTTTCGTTGTTTCTTCTTTCACAAATTTGAGGTCTCCATTGCTTGTGTTTCCTTCATAACCAAGACCTTCATTTATTGGACTTATACACATCTCTATGGTATTTTTGATGCCTTTCCCATTATTGCCTAAAAATTTACCATCAAAACCCTTCTTATGCATGATTTTGGAACCAATTCCCTTAGTATGCTTTTCAAAACAACCAATTTCATCATCTCCATTATCAGATTTATCTTAAAACAAAACATCATATTCAATATGAGTTTCATCTTAAGAAATATCACCGGGATAATTTTGCCGAGACTCATAACATGAGAGAGATACATGTACATCCTTATCAATCAAATCATTGGTATATGATGAACTATTAAACTTTGGAAGAAAATTACTTGTGTCAAAGATTGCATCACACATCACTTTTTCTGGGTTCATTCTTCTTACTTCACCATCAAGTGCTAACACAAAATTTTCTTTTTCCAATAAGGCTTGTTGCAATGATTTTATAATTTGATATTTATTATCATTAAGTTTGAGGATATCATTTACCCTTTCATCCAGTAATTCCAACCTTTCTTCTACTTTACTTATGCGTTCTCTAGTGCAATCAACAAATTCTTTAAAACAATTATTACTTGTTGAATTGCCTAGTTTGTTTTGTTTGTATATCTTGTCAATTGTAGGAAGTGCATCATCAAAATCCTGTTTAAGAAGTTCAATTTCATGGTTAGATATTTTAAATATTTTTCCTCCTTTTCCCATTTTAAAATGCTTATGGTTCATGTTCGCTTGCCAAAGAATGAGCACAATAAACATAGTGTGTCAGGTAAAAACGATCATGCACCCATATTTCAAGTATAACAATGATAAATGTGTCGGGTAACTTCGATCATGCACCTTTATTAAATTTTATTACAACCAATTACACATCAATAAATTTATTGGACTCCAGTTTTCTTGATTTGACTCACTTCATCACAATTACACTTGACTTCATTTTGAAAAGGATCTTTCAACTTGACAAACTCTCAATTTAAACTTCCTACATCAATAATTAAATCTTCTCTTAGTATCACTATGCAATGCAAATTTACCTTTGAGATTCACTTTGGCTACGATACATACTCTCAACCTTTAAGTTTAATTGAACTCTCTACCTAAAAAAAATGCTTGCATTGACTTTGACTTGCACTCACTTTTAACTTGAAATCAAAATATCATTACTAATGGTAACTAAGAACTTTACAAACCCAAACCCAATACCTTTCCACTCACACTTATTAACTTTTATGACTTAAAAAAAAGGTAACATTATATCATGACTTCACAAAAATTACTTTGATTTCACCTTCAATTTTAATTAGTCTTTGACATTAATGTGATGTAAACTTCACCTTCACCTCTTTCTATTAGGGTTCAAATTGTTTCTCTACGTCTTCACTGGGGAAACTTGTTGGTGTATGTTGGCCCTTGACCAAGTTTTGAGGAATACTTGGTCATATTTGACCATTTTTGGGACTGCAATAGCTAGTCAAAGATGGAGCGCAACACGAAGCAGAAATTGGGGAAGCAAAACCTATTTTTGGGTCCTTTTAGGGTTTTTGGGTTGATGTAACGAGAAAGGGAGGTCGGCCCGTGGTTTTACCCATGCTTAGGCCCATTTTGTAATCTATAAATAGATACTTAGGCAATGTAAGTATAGGATGGTAGTACATCTATGTGATGTATAGCTAAAGGCTTAGTGCTAGTAACTGGATCTGTGTGATCAGATGTATATTGCAAGTGCTCTGTGCACGATTGTAAGAAGCTTGAAAAGATCAATGCAAGTTGTTGTAGTTTTGTGTTGAAGTGCAAGAGGAAGGATCTAGCGAGCTGTGCAGATCTTCTGTCCTGTGTGAAGTAAGGGTCATTGAAGCTCTGTGTTGTAACCACTTGACCGAGATAATATAAAGAAGAAGACTTTGTGGACGTAGCCCCATGGTGGGGGTGAACCATAATAACTTTGTGTGTTGTGCTATGTGCTTCGACTTGATGCTAAATACCTTGATGTGTTTAGATAGATCTAGTTATGCTCTGTGCTTATGATATATGAATGAATGTTAGGTATGATATATAAGATGCTTAGTGTCTGATCTGGTGAATCCAATTTATCTTGCTGTGTCTAAGTGATAAGTCTTCTTGAATCCAAGTAAATACTATGATGCTCTGTGCTACTTGCCAAGTAAGATAAGGGTTAATTCTAAGTGAACTATCGGTGCTGAGTGGTCTGTCAAGAATATAATCACAGATCTGTGTCCCAACTAAGGTTGCAGACATCTGAGTCCTGCAACCACCCCTGCCTCTACCTCGGGTGAGACTTCATCTTCTTTGCAGGTGTTGCCGAAAGGGCCAGTAGTTAGTGTTTTGTTGGTGTGCTCTTGAGTGTTGAAACCTAGGTCTTCCCCCGTGACAACAAATGGTTCTGTTGTCGGGACCTGAAACTATGATTGTTGGGAACTAAAGAAGAAGAATATTTGTGCAAAATAAGCTCTAAATCAGATCAAATTTGAAGAAAGGAATATCAGATATGAAGAAAAGAAGTGAGATCTGAACGCTCTATGCTCTAAGAAAAGTAAAAGTGGAAATTTTCGAAAGAAAGAGGTTAGATTTACAAAAAAGAGTTATGATTTGTAAACTATGTGCTCTGATAAAGGTAAGAATAGTTAAAAGTCTTAGATCTGAAAACTTTGTGCTCTATATAGGTAAGATAAGTGGAAATGTTTTCTTTCTGAAGCATGAATTTAGGTATGCTTGATAGATTTTGTCCTAGCCTGAAAACTAGGGCATTGTTAGATGGAAGAAAATTTGATAGATCTAATAAGAATAATGATAGATATGTTATACCTATGCAGAGAAAGAATGTTTGGACTAACCGATGGATGCAAGATCCTAGAGAGAATTTTTTGTAGGCTAACTACCATGACCCTAGTGCGCAATACAGAAGAGGTTGGGGATCATTTAAAAGAAAGAGAGGATTGACCCTATGTTACAGTTGCAGAAAACTGAGACATATAGCTAAGGAGTGCCCTGGTGGAAGAAGGAGTTGTCTCTATTGCAAGGCTTTGGACCATGAAGTATTGGATTTCCCTAGAATGATTGCCAGGCTTGAAAAAATGAATCTACGCGAAGAAAACCTTAAGGCAGATCCACAAATAGAAGAAACCCATAAAGAATTAGAGAAGATGTTACTACAGATGAAAGAAACCTTAAATGATCACCGACATATCAGGCTATCAGAGATCTTCAAAGAAAAAGAATGCATCGAAGTAAGAATAGAAGACTTTGACATTGACTGTGTTTTGGATGAGGAAGCACAGGTGAATGTCATGATAGAAAGAACTTGGGAAGCTATAGGGAGACCTTCTATGACTCCATCCCTAAGTGGAATAGGGTTATTCAGAGGAAAAATGGTAAACCTATGTAGAAGGCTCACTCGGATATCTATGAATGTCAATGGAACTCCGACAAAGGAAGATTTTGAAATCATCAAATTTATTGAGGACAATGCCCCACTTACTATGTTACTTGGAAATCCTTGGATTGAAAGAGATCATGCTAGAAAGAAGGTCGAAGAAAAAGTTTTAGAACAATAGAGACAAGAATTAAAAGACTTCATGACCAGAAATATCGTGTAGTTGATTGAAGAACATAAGAATAGATCAAAGCCATTTTACACTAGAAACCCAGATTTCAAAGTTATTAGAATGCTAGAGGATTCACAGAAGACTGAAGTCTCCATCACAGATAAAGAAGAGACGTTATCCATGAACCCTAAGAAAGAACATCAGTAGCGCGAAGTGACTATATCCAAGGAAAATAGAAATCAGAATGGGAAAAGAACCACTGAGATGAAGCTCACTGGAAAGAAAGCTAGAAAGTTAAGTAAGAAGAAGGCGAAGATGGAAAAACTACAGGAGAGTCCAGATGGAACTTCACAAAAAGAGAAATTGCATAATTCAAGCTTCACTGAGATATCATAACAGTGACATGGGTCACTTCGCTATGGTGAAGCGATATAGTCATTGGAAGCCAATATGTCCGTTCGACTGCCACTCCGAACGGGTCGAAAAGCAATTATGGGTTACCACTAGACCATTGGACAACACCAGAATGGATAGAACGAAGTTAATGTAGGCTCCATGTCCGTTGTAAGAAAACCGTTGCTGAGATTTCCTATTTAGCTCGTCGTGCCATGCTCGAAGAACAATTTTTCTAATTAATAAGTTGAAGCTCGTAGATTAGAAAGTGTCTATAGTGATCGTCACACCATTGTTATTTATCCCAGTACAATGCTTAAGACCAGTGTGACCCCGATTATTTTCCTTGAGCATATATGTCCGATGAGCTAAGCACAACTGAAGAATATATAAGAGAGGTACTCGCTAGCCTCAGAACCGAACGAGTCATGTCGGAAAGAGGGTTGTCTATGGGTTTACAAGCATCATAGACGAGAGGAACACAAACCTCCCTATTGACTGCTCGAGTAGGAACATCTAGAGCCAGCACAGAAAGAAGAACTAAGCATAAAGATGACATAACCAATGCAAAGTTAGTACTGTCCATCCTACCGGCTTACATACCCCCTCTGAGCGGTACGATTAACTGGGACAACATCCCTCAAGACTTTGAATACACCCTAGTCATTTCTTATCTACCAAAAAGAGTACGCACCTACTGCGAAGATCAAGACAAGGTTGTGACATTGAAGTTTTGTGACTTCAACCTGGGAGACCGTAAAGATTACAACATGATTTCCCTGCACAAGTAATTAAATAGAACCAAGGGAAAGAATTCCAAGATCGTCCAAGGAGTAAAGCAAACACTTCAATCGAGCCACATAGTTTCCACTGTGCCCCTGCCAGAAGGAACAACAAAAGAAGGAGATGAACCAATTCAACTCCACAGGATTACTGACACAGTCGAAGTACACCTTTGAAAAGTAGAAGAAGAAACAACGCAGGCCACCCAGACCCTAAAGAAATCATAGGAGGAAATCATAGAGCAACGCCAAGCTGCACAACAAGAGAAGGAGGCCATCCAAGCAAAATTTGACGAAGACAGAGAAAAAATACAAAAGGAGAAGGAGCAGCTTCTCATGAAGTAAGTTGGGATCGAAGAAGCCGTCAACAAAGCATTTCTCTCTGTGACCGGCTTAGAACAGAAGGCCAAAGAACCCTTAGACCATCAAGTGATGAAGCTTGCTGAATTTATTCAGCAACTTCAACAAAGAGTCGTGGACTTAGAGCTTCATATCATCCCAAGAACCCCGGAAGAAGAGCGCGACCAACGAGAAATAACTGCCCGGAGTACAGTAGAAAGGATTAAGTCACTCACCAAAGAATGCAAACAATTAAGTATCATAAGTGCACAGATACATGAGAACCTAACCTAGAACCCAGAATTGCATAAACTGGAGTCGCAGCTCCAAGAGGCGAAGCAACATGCAAATAGAATTTAGATGCAGTTGAAGGCCCTATCAACCATAGAGAAAATGAAGCGATCCCACGAGCAATGTGTCGCACAGCAGCAGATCCACATGATCTAGAGAAAGGTAATGGAAGTAACTCAACAACTTCAACCTTTGCAGGATAAGGCATGTCAGCTATTCTTAGAGATTGAGAACCAAGGAACAGAGCTGGAACAGGTCATGATTACAACAGAACATCGCCTAGAGGGACTAGTCAATAATGCACTCATCCAAGAGTTCGTCGAGCAAGAGGAAATTACAAAGCAACAGGTCAAAGCGGCTCGAGCCAAACTCGAGGTGTTTGAAGTAGAATTGGTCAGACCTAAGTGACTCGGGATGAGTCACAGGTGAGTGTTGGGGGCCTGTTGTCCCTTGACAAAGTTTTAAGGAATACTTGGTCATATTTGACCATTTTTTGGACTGCAACAGCTAGTCAAAGATGGAGCACAACGTGAAGTGGAAATTGGGGAAGAAAAACCTATTTTTGGGTCCTTTTAGGGTTTTTGGATTGATGTAATAGGAAAGGGATGTCGGCCCGTGGGTTTACCCACACTTAGGCCCATTTTGTAATCTATAAATAGATACTTAGATAATGTAAGTATATGATGGTAGTACATCTATGTGATGTATAGCTAAAGGCTTAGTGCTAGTAAATGGATTTGTGTGATCAGATGTATATTGCAATGATCTGTGCATGATTGTAAGAAGCTTGAAAATCTTAGTGCAAGTTGTTGTAGTTTTGTGTTGAAGTGCAAGGAGAAAGGATATAGCGAGCTGCATAGATCTTCTGTCATGTGCGATGTAAGGGTCATTGAAGCTCTGTGCTATAACCGCTTGATCGAGATAATATAAAGAAGAAGACTTTGTGGATGTATCCCCAGGGTGGGGGTGAACCACGGTAACTTTGTGTGTTGTGCTATGTGCTTCGACCTGATGCTAAATACCTTGATGTGTTTAGATATATCTAGTTATGATCTGTGCTTATGATATATGAATGAATTTTAGATATGATATATAATATTCTTAGTGTATGATCTGGTGAATCCAATCTATCTTGCCGTGTCTAAGTGCTAAGTCTTCTTGAATCCAAGTAAATACTGCGATGCTCTGTGCTACTTTCAAAGTAAGATAAGGGTTAATTCTAAGTGAACTATCGGTACTGAGTGCTTTGTCAAGCATATAATCACATATATGTGTCCTAGCTAAGGTTGTAGACATCTGAGTCCTGCAACCACCCTTGCCTCTACCTTGGGCGAGACTTCATCTACTTCGCAGGTGTTGCTGAAAGGGACGGTAGTTAGGGTTTTGTTGGTGCTCTCTTGAGCATTGAACCCTGGGTCTGCCCCTGTGCCAACAATGTATCTGCCCATAAAATCACTACATGGCCATAGGTTATCCCAATTTTTCCTCTTTACATCCTACATTTGTTGAAAGAGACCATATTGCATATCTAAAATTCTCCACTTCAACACAATGATCTAACCTTCTTTTTTTTAAATCCTACATTGCTTCATGTCTACAAATATTTCACTAGATTGGGATTGATTCTCTCTTTTGTCAAACCCTACAGGTTTCAATCCTACGTTCTTCCAACGAGTTATCAAAGTCAATGCCCCTCTAATTTTGTTATAGAAAATTTTTCCACACTCCATGCATCTTGCTTAGATGGCCTTCCATTTCTCTCTACAAAATTCATTTCCCCCGTTTGATCACTCTAGAGATAAAAGTACTCATTTTTTCCCCATATACACAACCTACTAGTTATACAACTCATGTATACATGGTTTTATCCATTACATCCTGCGTACATCAGGTTTGGTTCTCAAAAATTAAAAAATGTGTTGGGTTTCCATGCCATGTCACGATATCTATGATTCTTGATCTTCCTGTTGATGGGTTAGAATGATATGCTCAATCATATGAGGGAAAAAATATGATGGAAGGTCCCAATTAGAACCACTCTCATTTGGGGTAGTACTTCCGACCAGATTTTGGACTAGTTACCAACTAACTAAAATACTAACTAAATATGAATCTGAGAACCGAAGGTTCTTAGATGAATTAAAAAATATAAATAAGAAGGAAATCCAACTAACTAAATCTAAGATAAGGTGTATGATTATTATTCTAAGATGCAATTTCTAACTAATTCTAACCTAACCTATCTTGATTAGGAGAAACCTAACAAAACAAATGAATATTGTGAAATACAAGTATTACTTGCATAGAAGAAATTCATAACACAAGTAATATACAAGTTTAATAGAGTAACTTGTTAGAAGAAAGGAATTTGTTAGTTAATGGTATTATGCTATCACTGTACTCATTCTGAAAATCATGGTAACTGTGAACTGCAAACATTAATTCAGAAGGAATTCATCAACCAATATTCATAAAATACAATAAGAGAGATGCATAAATAGAATAGTCACATTCATACATATCAATACCATAATCTCCAACTAAAAATGTAGCAATACAATATTTCTACTGCAAGTTAATTTGAACCGAGAGACATTTTTAGTTGGGGATTATGGTATTGATGTGTATGAATGTGACTATTCTATTTATGCATCTCTCTTACTGTAGTTTATGAATATTGGTTTCAGAAGGAATTCATCAACCAATATTCATAAACTACAAGAAGAGAGATGCATAAATAGAATAGTCACATTCATACACAACAATACCATAGTATCCAACTAAAAATGTCTCTTGGTTCAAATTAACTTGCAATATAAATATTGTCTTGCTACATTACGAAACCAAAATCCCTTTCAAATGGATAGTGCCCTTGTTTATAGTGAGGGGCGACTGTTTACAATTGTTATCCTTTGCAATCATGAAATTAGGGCCATTTCACAAAAAGGGACTCTTTGTATTCCGAATTCAAAATTGAGATTACAATAACCGAAGAAAGTAACATTTGGAAGGAACTATAGAATTTGTAATCACGATCTGCCTTGTTCCTATAACTGATATTGGTATTCTTTTCAAATGGAATGATCACTTACTATGCTCTCAAGTTTGATTGATTGCAATCTCTCCAATACCGAATTTGCATTGCAAAATTTGGCGGACACTTCTTGATATAACTGTTCTGATGTGGTCTTTACAAAGGATTAGATTTTGTGGGTCAACCAGGCGGGTTTCAACTTGCATTTTTCAATTGATTTTTCTCCAAATTGGCTTATATTCTGGATGTTCTCCTAGATGGATTTGAGGTGGTCCTCCACCTAAACCATTATAGTGCTGAAATATGTTGTTTCATCAATGGATGACATTGGTTGTACCCCTGCCTCTTCGACGGGATCATTTTCATTTCTCCATATCTTTGTGCAAGTGTCGACTGCTGCTCCTTGGGTGGAGAAATAATTCATGAAGAGAGGTATGATAGTTTCAAAGAGCATTTGGTATCTAAGTCTTTGCCTCTTTGAATATACCAGAAGTATGGTAGGTGGCGGTTGGTGCATATCCTGCCAACTGAGAATCTCCTCTAAGGCTTCACCTACTTCCTGGAACCTTTCTTAATTCTCTATCAATGTGATTTGAAGCCTAATTTGTTCTTGTCACTCATCTCGTATGATACTTATCATATCGAGGATCTCATTATTTTATATCGCTATTTTTTCACTTAATGCTAGTGTCTATGCTTTGATAGATTCCATAGTGCATGTCGATGCTCTGGTCTTTGAGTTTCCGGTTTTCTGCCTCTAACTCATTTATATGGGTGTCCCATTGGATTTTCATCCACTTCTCAACTTCTATATTCATTTGGTCTCTTTAATCTTGTAGGGCTATGTTCATATTTTTTGAATTGATACTCTCGACTGCTTTTACAACTTCTTGGACATTTATGATGAACTTGTCCTTTACACTTTTTAACTCTGTCTCCAATTCGACTACTCAGTTCTTGACGGTGTTGAGGGCGTTGGTTACCTCAAGAACATATGAGGAATTTAACCCTACAAAATCATTGAGTGTTGAAGATGCTTGGACCGCGTTCTCTTCAAGTTCAGGCCCTACTTTCCACTCTAATACCCTCCTTGCAGATGATTTTTACCTGGTGTCTTCTCCTCTCTTCCTCTTGGCCGACCTTTTCTTGATACTTCTTGTCCTTTTATCAAAGTAGTAGTCTCCAATAGATAATAAAGAGCCCTCAAAATTTAGAGATTGGGAGGAGAGGGAGGCATATCCTAGAATGGTGCTTATGGGAGTGTATTTCGGAGGAGGTTTGTTCACAATGCCCAGGTTGGGAATCGATGAAGTGCTAGGTGTCTAGCTTAAATTTTTCTTCAATATCTCATCTTGTTTCTTCTTAGCTTTAGCCTCATTGGCTAATCATTTTTCCTCTTCCTGATGTAATACCCCTATTTCTCTCATCTTGTAAATATAACTATAACTTTCCAAAATACTGTGGAATACTAAATATGTTTGAATGTTGGGTTTGATGAGCCTTTTGTCATGAAAGCTAATGTATGTATTTCTGTTATTAATTAAATATGGATAGTGTTGATTAACTGATGAAAAGCGGGGGTTTTCCAAGATAGATAATGATTCTATGAGAGATATGGTGAGGGGAACCATAAATGGTTGAGATCACCCCCACCAAATTAGTACCTTAATGGATTTAATTTCTCAAAACCAGAACAATCCTATGACCCATAAATGAATTATCGGTCAGGCTGGTAGTTGGAAACGCCTCCTCAAGAATTAATGATGAGATGGGGAAAGGTACCCATCTGTAATGCTTCTAGACCTGACCATGAGCTGGGGATTTAGAACTTACCGAGGAAGAAAAAAAAGGAAGTAATTTGTGGGTAGAGGTAGATCTGCAAGGAAGTAGAGTGGAGAGAGCAACCTCCAGAAGAGAAGAGAGCACTTGCAATTCTATGGTTTGAAGGAGAATTGAGATACAAGCTCATTCTGGGCACAAGAATTTGTTGGAAGCATTTTCAATCCAAGATGATAAACGAGGTTGACAAGTGATTATGGAAGTACTTATTGCAGACCTCCTTTCTTGGTACAAAGAAAACCATTTTCTAAGTTCCTATGGGAGGATGAGAGTCACCTCCGTCCTTAACCGTCACTGAACAAGAAGAAAGACTCTCTCTTAGAGAATCATGGTCTAGCTAGGGGTTGGCCAACGGTAAATCCATTTGGGAGTGGTTGTGCCTATGTTTGGGTGGAAAAATTCACCCCTTTCAACAGTCGCTTCATGATTTCTAGTTTCTAATAAGTATTTTCATACTCTGTGAACTGAAATGGAAACGACGATTTAATGTACATGCATATGACTAAATTCTATATTGAATGATTAAGGTAGAGATGATCATTGTCTTTCTATGAATTCCATGATTTTGAATGGTCTTCTGGTTTCCTTAGCTTAGCCACTAGAAAGTTATGAGATGTGGGTTTTATAGAGAGTCGAGGTAGGGATAACTGAAATTCTTAAGTTTTTCCCACCTCCAGAAATTACCTTTGTGGGAAGACTAAGTTTGAATTCTGTGGAAGGAGGGTGCCTACCTCAGGCCCTTCACCTGTATGACTAAGGGGTCATGTACATGTCCTTAACCAATTCATGGCTAAGAGATAAGAGTGTATCCCACGATAATGTTTTGAGGACCCATGTGACCAAGGTCAGGGAACCCTGTGCTAGTCCCGAAAGGAGCTAATCCTTTCTAGCTTTGGAACTCTAGGAGTTTGGATCTCTGAGGTATTATGACCTTACCATTTTCAAACCTTCAAAAGGAAAGTTGTTGACATGGTTAACCACAAGGTTGGCTGATGTCTGGAATTTTTCCTAACCCTGGAAGATAGACTTGTCCCATCGCTAAACTCTGACCACTTACCAATCGCAAAGTATCGCAAGTCGCAGATCCAAGGGTATTTGGGAGTCCCCCTAGTCATTGGATTTATGCTGAGGTAAGTCCAACATTGACTACTTCGAGATAATAGAGGCATTATAGCACCAAATTCCCTGAATGATGGAGTTACAAATTGATAAGAGCCATGGATCTAGGGAGTCTATTGAGAACCCCTCTTAACCATCTGATCAACCAGTAGAGGGACTCGTGTATGATACTTTGGAGAAGTACTACTTTGGGAGAAAATAGTTGTGAATTAATGTGAACTGTAGATCTAGGGACAGTTTAGAATCCTTCCTAGTTGTTGGATTCAATGTGGCATTCAGTCCGACGTTGAAGACTTCGAGATCAAGGAGGAGTTCACACAGTGGATCCCTCAAATGCTGAAGTTACGAAGTATTGGAGACCGTAGATCAGTGGATCTACGTGGATGCATCTTGACTACGAGATCCAAGGGCATTGATAAGACATCAATCTAGAGTGATGTGGAACAATGATGTCACCCAGGGTGATGTGGACCCACAATTGACGTGCCATGTGTCACATGGATTCATACGTTTTGCATACCCTATGTAACACACCCACGATGGGGAAAAACATAAAAAAAAAAATTATTCTCCTTTCAGGAACAAATCCTCTCTTCCTATAATTCTTAAATTGGAAAGTCAAGGAACTAGCCTGAACTCCCATTCAAGGATCTCTTATTATAGAACCAAACAACTCTTTGAGACCTTAGTGGCCTTGTTCTATAATTAAATGCGTCCCCTTCCGAGTTCCTGGTGCAGGTCTATTAGTACCCACAACCTTCCCCTTCGCACTTGTGATTTCTGAGTTTGAGAGCTAGCCCCTCTTTTTGACAAAATCCTCCATATGACCACTGGCGGTGACCATGAGACTAACCAAAAGGTGCTTCTCAATCTTGGATCTTGGGTGTTTTGCTATGGGCCAGACCCGTTACTCCTGATTTCTGATTTCCCGATCAACGAATCCTTTGGGCACTAGCTCTTCTCACTAGGCCCTTTCGATTGTGTCGTGGCTATAACCTAGGGACCAAATACCAAGCACTTCAGGACTTCATGCTTCATTTCTCCTGAGGTAATTTCACTTCTCTTCTCTGAAGTACGATATGCGAACTCCCTCCAAGGCCCAATCTACGGTCCACGATCTCCCTTTGATTGATGACTGCCATCAAATCGTGAGCTTGCGTTTTGGGTGTTTGGATATGAACCAACCCTAACTCTTTCGATCCCCGAACTCTTGAACACTGAGCTAAGAGTCTAGCAAGTGAATATCCTTCCTTTAACTTCCAATGACATGACCTCCAGCTATGACCTAGGTCCAAATATCAAACACTTCAAGACTCTGTAATTCATGAAGTTGGAAATTAGTCCACCTCTCTTTCCTCAAAGTCCCAACTTTTGAGATCCATTCACCTCAGATCAATGGTCTGAGACTGCCCGTGATCTAATGATCCATATCTTCCCTTTGCAAATCGAGACTTCGCATTTCAGGATTTTGGAAATTAGTTCACACGCCTCTTTTCCATAAGTCCGATGTCTGAACTTTCGATAGTGTCAGATCAACGGTCCATGATATTCCGTGATCCTACGGTCCAAATAAAATTGTGAGTTTGGACCTCGTGAGTTATCACAACTCTGCCTTTGACTTTCCCGATTTCTGAATCAGCGAAATGCTGATCTCCCGCCACATGTCCTGTCTTGATGGACGATTCCAATGATTTCGAAACTTTGGGACCTCGCAAAGTCTACTCTCCTGGGCACTCTCAAGGGTTTGGGCCTCGTGCACTTTCCTTGGGATCCAATGACTTTTGGTCCTCACTCTCAGATATGATGGCCCAGATCTGATCTCCTCCTGCGCGCTCTTCTAATTTTCTGGACGTGGGTTCCAACGGTCCAGATCTTTCATAATGCTCAATCCAACGATCACTGTTGCTCCTCCTCCCGAGCTTTCACTTTCTTACCTAAATCAGAATATTTCAGATGTTTCAAAGGTCTCAACCTTCGATTTACTTCCTGCGAGCCTTGATGTATGGGTTTCAACTTCCTCTTTCCCTCCTGAGCTTATGAACTTGAAACAAGTTCACCTCTTGGACCTCATATGCACTTATGAAAACCACTTGTCTCTTTTGAGCTTGGTCCTTAGGGAATTTTGAATTCCCACGTACTCCTTGCATTAATATTCTCATGGCAGATCGACAGTCCATGACCTTTCTTGATCCAATGGTCCAGATCACATCGCAACTTCTTGTTTCATAAGTTTAGTCATGCCAACATGTGATTCTCCCAATCTGTGAACTCCGATCTCGCCAATACGAGGGTCAAGGAGGGTCCCAATAGATCCTTGGATCTATGTTCCAGGTCACATCGCTACTTCATGTTTCGGAGGATCCATCCCCTTATGAAGATTGTGGGAGTCGAGGAATCAACACCTGCAACCATTCTTCAAATCTAACGGTCACGAAAGACCTTAGATCCTCCCAAATGGGTATCTTCTGTTCATCTTCCAAATGAAAGGATATTCCCTTTCGATACTTGAATGTCACTATTCTTCCTGAGCTTTGTTGGCTCTGAAAGGCTTAAGAGTTTTGCGTTATTTCTTTTGAACGTAATGCTTGGAATAATTCTTCCACGCATGATCCAAATTTTATGAGAAGAACAAAATGAATACAGATTATTAACCGGTTCTTAACAAAAAATAACTGAGATACAATAAAACTAGTTTTCTATTCAATAACAAAATAAGCTGAAAACTGTAAAATGCAGCAGAAATAAGCTTGCTGGAATGGTGGCGGCTTATCTCTGAGAAAAGATGTGATGGTTGCACTCATTCACAAGAAGATGATTAAAATGAGGCTCTAAAGGCCTTTTTACAATAATAAGGAATGTAAAAAAACATATACATTCAAAAACCTAACCCTAGGAGATGAAGCACCAAAAGTCATGTGGGCCCCGTTTGGGTAAGTTAGTACATCAACTTCCCGGGGTCGTAACTTTTGCATATGATCTCTATTCTAGGCGTATGATAGGCCGTTGGAAAGGTATCATCGAGGGGATTCATTTTAGGTGAAATATTGAGAGAACTCCCATATTTCAAACCTATTTTCCCAAAAAACATCGTTTAGGGCCTGAAAACAGCTACGGAAGTGAAAACTGTTAAAAATAGTAAATTACCAAAATTGCCAGAAAACTGTTTTGAGCCAGTTGGAAAAGGTGGGTGGCCACCAATATCCATATGGATCAATCCTCCCTCCTTAGGAAGCAATTGTCTCCATTTTTTTGAGGTCCCCCATCAGATGAGGAAATTTCTACTAAATTTGGCCCTGGGTGAGCCACTTGCCTTGGTGCAAAAGCTGCCCTGCTTTGACGACTTGATAAAGCTGGATCCTTTGTTGTCAAATACCATTGATCTATGTGTCCACAATATGATCATTGTATGCATGTTGTATGCAATCAGGGTTGAGCTCTGTTGGTGTCAGTTGTTCTTCTACTTCTGAGGTGTCCAATAATGGTGGGAAATAAGGGTGAAGGAGATCCACGTTGAACACTGGGTGCAGGCCAAGGAAAGGAGGAATGTTGAGATCAAAATAATTATCCCCCATGACCTTGGTGATAGTGTACAACCCATAATAGAGTGGGAGAATCTTTCGATGGGGTCTTGTAAGGCGTTCTTTCTGCAAGTGCAACTAAACTTTGTCGCCCACCTGAAACTTATGTGGAATTCGATGTTGATCATGGCATTATTTGTACTTGTCATTGGACTTCTGTAGGATATCCTGAAATTATTGGTGGATGTGATAGATTCTCTCAATGAACTGAGTGTCTTTGTCAGCTTCAATTGGAGCAGGAGATGAGTTGGTCGAGGTGACCGCAAGGGGAAGTGCAACATCTATGGGACCCAATGGTTGGAATCCCAACCCCACCTGAAAAAGGTTGTGGCTAATTGAGCTATACATGGCTCGGTTGTAGCTATGTTGGACATAGGGAAGGCTCTCATACCATGTGTGAGGGTGCTTTGAATTATACATGTGAAGGATATGCACAATCATTTGATTTACAACCTCAGTTTGGCCATCTGTCTRAGGGTGGAAGGCCATGGATTTGGTGATCTTGGTGTCCAGCAGTGACCAGAGGCTTGACCARAATGTGTTGAGAAATTAACTATAACGATCTGAGAAAATGGTTTGTGGGATTCCAAAATGTACCCAGAATCATTCAAAGAAGAGCTTGGTAGTGGCCTCTGTTGTGATGCTCTTCTTGCAGGCCACCAGAATCGCCATCTTAGAAAAGCGATCAAAAACCAAGAAAACAAAGTCATTTCCCCACTTGGTGGATGGGAGGCCTGAGATGTATACCATTGAGATGGCTTCCCACGACCTGTTAGGAGTAGGAAGATGGGTGTACATGCCCTGTTTCTTAGTGGTCGATTTGGCAATAGCGCAGGCAGTGTAGGACCTGATATACTTGCTAACCTCCTGTCGATGTTTCGGCTAGTAGAAATGTTTTTGTAGCATAACCACTATATTTTTGATGCCGAAGTGTCATTCCAACCGACTGTAGTGGGATTCCCAGATCATATTCACTAGCTCGCTTGATGGAATAAAGATATGACCCAGACGAAACAAAAACCCATCCTGAAGATGGAAATTATCGACAACTGTGTTTGCACCCAACATTTGGTAGGTGGTGGTGAAGTTAGGGTTTGTCTCATAGAGTTGGGGCCATCCAGAGGTCTCATGGCCACAAGAGTTTAGCACCGTGGTGAGTGCCCCGAATGGTGGTCCGCTGAGGAAATCAATGACATGATTGGTGGTTCTTGTTTTATACTTGATATTGAGGTGGAATTGCTGCAGGTATGTGGACCAATTTTGATGGTAGTCATTCTGCAATTTTCCCTGTGTCTGCATGAACTGCAGTGGCTTATGATAAGTGTGGATGACTGTATCCTTCCCAATAACATAATGTCTCCACTGGCGGTAGGCTTTCATAATGGAGTACATTTATTTGCCGTAAGTAGGGTACTTGCAGACAACATCTGACAGTGTCTCACTATGATAGGCCACAGGGTGGCCATGTTGAGTGAGAATGGAGCCCACGACATAGTCTGAAGCATCTGTCTCAATCACAAAGGGATGTTGCAAGTCCGGTAGTGAAAGTACTAGGGCTGAGCACAAGAGCTGCTTCAAATAATTGAATACTTGTTGTTGGGACCGACCCCACGCAAATTTCGCCTTATCACCACCCCTATTTATTTGTCTGAGGGCCCATGCAATATGGGAGAATCCCAACATGAACCTGCGGTAGAAATTGGCAAGGCCCAAGAAGATCCAAAGCTCAGTGAGTGTGGTTGGGTCTGGCCAGTCATGGATGACTTGAATCTTGGCTAGATCCACATGTACGCCATGCTGATCAATGATGTAGCCTAAGTAATGGACCCTGTCCATGATGAAGGAGAATTTTTCCAAGTTGGCGTATAGCTTATGCTGTCGCAGGGTGTGCAGAACCTGCTGAATATGCTACAAGTGTTCGACCCAAGTCTTGTTGTAAATTAGAATGTCATCCAGATACACCACTACAAAATTATTAGTGAATGGTCATAGGATATCGTCCATCATCCTCATGAAAGTGACTGGAGCATTTTTCAAACCAAAGGGCATGAAAAAATTCAAAAAGGCCTTCCTTTGACTTGAAGGCAGTCTTCCATACATCTTTCTGTTCTATCGGGACTTGGTGGTAGCCAGATTTCAGATCAATCTTACTGAAGTATTTGGATCCCGTGAGTTGATCAAGGAGGTCATCAATTCAGGAAATCGGGTACCAGTTTCTGATTGTGATTTTATTTAGAGATCGATAATCAATACAGAGTCGTCAGGTTCCATCTTTCTTTTGTACCAGCATGATTGGGCTCCCACAAGGTGATGAGGTGGGATGGATGAGCCCCTTGTGGAGTAGTTCTTGGATCTATCACTTGATCTCCTCAGTCTCTAACAAAGAGTGACGATATAATGGTCCATTGGGAAGCAGTGCGCTGGGGGTCATATCGGTGCGGTGCTTGACCTCGCAGTGCAGAGGTACCCCTGTAGGTGAGGAGAAGATATCCAAGTATTCTTCCACGACCTAATTTACTTGATTCTACCGCGTGGAGAGGTCAACCGCAGAGACCCTAGATGTGGTTGTGATCTTTCACTTATTCTAAGAGTGAATCACGAAGAAGAAAAACTTCCTTATCTGAGAGATGACCTTCCTGCATTGCTTAGCAGAGATCAAGGAAATAACACTAGGTGGGACTGCCTTGGGTATCCTTTACAATTTCCTTTTCAAAGTAATAATAACACTATGAGGCCTAGAATCATATACATCATGATGTTTCCATAAATAAGGTTGGCCTAAAAGAACATCACAAACTTCAAGAGGAGCAACATCACACAATACCTCATCTTTGAAGGGCTTGATTTCGTACGACAATCGATACTGTTGGATGATGTGGAGATCGCTTCCTTGGTGGATCCATCTAATGGTGTAGGTTTGTGGGTGTAGTGTTGTTGGTAGGGCTAGCTGCTTGATGACCTCTGCTGAGATGAGGTTCTTCTGGCTATCGCTATCAAAGATGAAGTGAAATGGGGTGCCTTTTATCCACATTTTTGAATGGAAGAGGCACTCTCCTTCTTCTAGCTCATCTGGTTCACCAAGTTGGAGCTTGGTGGTAGAAACAATGGCATTGAGTTCCATGTCAATGATCCGTCTTCCCCTTTCTGGTTCTATCTCAGAGTCAGAATATGCATCTAATTTAGAGGCTTTCACATCGGCCACCAACGCCTGCTTTGAGCAACAATCAATATAGCATAGAAAAACCTCAAGAAAAGTACTCAACGCCTTGAAAAAGAGATAATATCAGATAATAAGCCTCTTCGAGGGGGCAACCTCCTTTTACCCAACTTAAATGTTCAAGTACAAGATGATTCAAAATGAAAATGTCTCCTTGGTATATATAGGAGACTAGGAGGT
>JZKD02S1222448.1:352950-395808 GCA_000966675.3 Picea glauca | reverse complement strand
ATTAGGTCTTCTTACATCCGCCTTATTCTATTTTATTGAAAGGTCTTATTAATATTGACCTTTATTACATCCGAATACATTGATCTACCTATGTGTGGGTTAGGACCTTAACACGCTCTCTGTTAGAGAATGAAGAGATTAAGTGGAAGATCCAAGAACTTCTCCCCAAGGGGCACATCCATCCCATCTCATCACCTTGTGGGAGCCCAATCATGTTGGTGAAGAAAAAAGACGAGACCTGGTGACTCTGAATTAATTAATGAGCCTTGGATAAAATCACAGTCTCAAATTGGTACCTAATTCCCTGAATCGACAACCTTATTAATCATCTCACAGGGGCCAAATACTTGATTAAGATTGATTTTAAGTCTGACTACCACCAGGTCCCAAGAGAAAAAATAGATGTATGGAAGACCTCCTTCAAGTCAAAAGAAAGTCTTTTTGAATGGCTAGTCATTCCCTTTGGCTTGAAAAATGCTCGAGCAACTTTCATGAGGATGATGGAAAATATCCTATGACCTTTCACCAATAATTTTTTAGTGGTGTATCTAGATGGCATCCTCATCTACATCAAGACTAGGTGAAACACTTGCAGCATAATCAATAGGTTTTGCCCACCCTACGACAACACAAACTATATGCTAACTCAGAAAAATGCTCCTTTGGCATGAACAAGGTCCATTACCTAGGATAAATCATTGATAAACATGGTGTGCATGTGGATCCAACCAAGATTTAGGTCATCCATGACTGGCCAATGCCAACCACACTCACTCAGCTTCAGATATTCTTGGGCCTTTCCAATTTCTATCGCAGATTTGTGTTGGGATTCTCCCATATTTCATAAGCCCTTAGAAAGGTAACCATGGGTGGTGGTAAGGAAAAATTTGTGTGGGGTGTGTCCCAAAAACAAGCGTTTGATGATTTGAAGCAACACTTATGCTCATTTCCAGTACTTTGATTACCAGACCTGCAACAACCCTTTGAGATCGAGACATATGCTTCATACTATGCTATGGGACTCATTCTCACTTAGCAAAGCCACCCCATGGTGTATCATACTGAGAAATTATCAGATGTTGTTGGCCCTTGAATAGGTTTCAAGGAAATGCTGGTCATGTTTAACCATTTTTTGGAACTTCGACAGGCTGGTTGAAGACGGACTGCCTAGGTGAAGCAGAGATCACAGGATCACACCCATTTTGTGGGATTTTTGGGGATTTTAGGGTTTATGTAATATGTATGGGATGTCATCCCATGGGTTTTCCCATGTTTAGGCCCTTTTTGTAATATAAATAAGTAGCTAGGCGATGTAAGAAGTAGATCTAGTAGTGACTAGTCATTGATTGGCTTAGTGGATGACTAGTTGGCTTTGTGCAAGGATGTGATGAGACTTGCAGAGCTAAGTGCAAGAATTTTGTAGTTATTTGTGAGGAGACCGTGTAAGTATTTGTTCTTTTACCTAACTCAGGGAAGGAGGATCTAGCGAGGTGCACGTAGATCTCCTGTCCTTTGCGGAGTTGGATCTGTGGCTTGGTGCCTATAAGGACATTGAAGAGACTAATAAAGAAGAAGAGGAGTTGGTGGATGTAGCCCCACATTGGGGTGAGTCACATATATCCTATGTTATTGTTCTTTGTGCAATGTGTTCATGATGTTTCTGTTTGTATTTTCTTAATCTTGATCCATGATAGGTAGATCCATTGATGCTTAGTGTTATATATATGAATGAATGTTAGATCTTCTCTAATGCTATGTGATAAATGGTTATATGTTCTTAATCTTGATTACTACTACGCTGATCTATAATAAGGTTTTAAACTGCAATGTGAATAAGGGTTAAAAGACTAATGAATGTTAATTTCTAAGTGCGCTGTTAAGTGTGTAATCATAGTTCTGTGTCCCAACTAGGTTGTAGACACTTGAGTCTTGCAACCCTCCCTGTCTCTACCTCGGGTGAGACTTCATCAACTTTGCAGGTGTTTCCTAAAGGGACGATAGTTAGGGTTTTGTTGGTGAATTTTTGAAGCATTTAACCATGGGTCTGCCCCTGTGCCAACAAATGGTTCCATTGCTGAGGCCTGAAACTGTGATTGCTGGGAATTGAAGAAAAGAAGAAATCTCTGTGTGTAGATCTATTTTTGTAGTGCGCAGTATTCTAATTGACTTGTGAAGCTCATTTCTAATAAAGGAATTGGATCTAAAGAAAAGAGGTAAGATCTTAAAGCTTTGTGCTCTGGTAAAGGTGAGATAAGTGGAAAATTTTGCTTCAGAAGTATGAATCTAGGTATGTTTGATAGATTTTATCCTAGTCTGGAAACTAGGGCACAACTAGAAGAAAGAATATTTGATCTGAATAAATTTGATAGAAATAGTGAAAGATATGTTATTCCTATGCATAGAAAGAATTTTTGGACTAACAAGTGGATGCAGGATCCTAGAAAGAATTTTTTGCAGGTCCATCACTGTGATCCTAGTGTGCATTACATGAAAGGTTGGGGATCATTTTAGAGAAAGAGAGGATTGACACTTTGTTATAGCTACAGAAGACCATGACATCTTGCTAAGGAATGCCCTGGTATAGGTCCTACTTGTCTTTCTTGTAAATTTGTTGGTCATGAGGTTTTGGATTGCCCTAGAATGATTTCTAAAGTTGCAAAGATGAACATGAGACAAGAAAACTATGAAGAAGGTCAAGAGACTAAGGATATACTAGAGCACCAAAAAGAATCAGAGACATGAATGATCAAAGAGACATTAGTTTACCAGAGAAAGAAACACTGAATGATCATAGAGACATTAGTTTACCAGAGATATTAAAAGAGAAGGAGTGCATAGAAACAATAATAGGAGACTTTCACATAGACTGTGTATTGGATGAAGAAACACAGGTGAATATCATGCCAAAAAACACTTGGGAAATTTTGGGGAAGCCTGCTATGATTCCTTCATTAGGAGGGATAGGATTGTTTAAAGGAAAGATGATAACCATATGTGGAAGACTTACTCATGTACCTATGATAGTCCATGGAGTATTGACTGAAGAAGAATTTGAGATCATTAATTTTGTTGAGAACAACACTCCTTTTGCACTTATGTTAGGAAAGGCCTGGATTGAGAAAGATCAGGTCCAAAGGAAAGAAGAAGAGGAAGCCACAGGACAAAAAAAGCAAGAATTTAGGGACTTCATATCCAGAAAAATAGAACGAATAATAGAAGAATAAGAGGAAAATTCGAAGCAACTGAGGACCAGAGACTTAGCTGTCAAAGTTGAAAGAACGCAAGAAGGCTTAAAGACCTTATCCATGCAGGAGAGAAGAGAGCCTATCCCAAAAATTGTAAGAGAAGAAGTATCACATTTGAACCCTTTGAAAGACCCTCAATAGTGTGAATTTACTATGCTAAGAGAAAATAAGAACAAGAATGGAAAGAGAAACCCAGAGACTTAGATCATAGGAAAGAAGGCAAGAAAGCTCAGTAAGAAGAAGGAAAAATTAGAAAAATTACAGGGAGTTCTAGAAAAGACTTCACAGAAGGCATGCCTGCAGAACTTGAACATCGCTAGAATAACAGAACAACGCAGAATGGAACTTCAAATCAACGAAGCTATATGACCATTGGAGGCATCCCGACCGTTAGAATGACTAGAAACACAATTATACTGGAAATAACACCATTGGACCATTGGGACCATGCTATAACGAATGGATTCATATTGATTAAGGCATTTCGACCTGTTAAAGGAATCCATTATGACATTTCTTATTTAATATGTCGAATGTCACACTGGGAATACTTTTGCAAACTAAGATATTTGAACCCACAGAGAATTGATCGCATACCGTACTGTACTGTCTAGAACTCACTATCCATTCGACTACCTTGAGCGTTCCTTTTCCTTCCCAAGATATTCGATCATGAGCGTGCATGTCGAGCGAACTTACTGCAGTAGAGAAATCGGTGGAATATATATTGATCTATCTTATGGATGAGAAAGTCATGTCTGTAGGAATACAAGCCTCGTCGATGGGAGGAGTGAAAGAATCCCCCTCGACTGCACATCGATCTAGTTGAGCAATGACCGAAAAAATAAGTAAGCACTACGACGATCTGGCGAACACAAAGTAGATCCCGTCAGTCTTGCCCGACTACATCCTGCCCTTGGATGGCATGATTAGTCGTGACAAAATCCTGAGCAATTTCGAGTACACACTCATCACTGCGTACGTCCTAAAGGGTATAAGCGCAGTAGGACCACAACTAGGACTGATCCCAGATGTCAAGATAGGTGACTTTAACCTGGGATATAGGAAGAATTATGTGATGCTCGCACCACATTGGTACCTAAAAAATATGATTGGGAAGAAGCCTAAGATAGTCCCCCAACCATGGATTAAGGAAATTGTGAGGTCCACCATCTTAAACGTCATGAAGATCCCCCACTTCGACATACATCAAGAGGTTAACATGTGCATTAAAATCCTCTTGTCGTGCTACCATGGGGGTTATATCTAGTTGGATAGATGCGTGACTGTGGATCCAACTCTAATCCACCTGATCACCGGATTGAGCATGCAAGGACCAGATCCTCACCAATTCTATCCTGAGAAGGTTGTAGATCACTCCCTAGCACAATGTAGAAAGGAAACCTATGGAAATGTGGAGAAGGGGAAGCTAGGCTATAAGGTAGCCTCCATCCAAGATGGTGTAGTGTGCCTAGCTTGTGAGATGATCACTAGAAAGCATGTAAGGAAGAACCAAAAAATGCAAGTTATAGGGTTCATCGTCGACCTTGCAGGGAAGTGTGTTGAAGGCATGTAGATGAACTGGGTGAGATACCTCATCAATGAGTTGGAGAAGGATTTCCGCGAAGCGCAAGACCAAGGCTACAATTTTCACTTTAGTTGGTTGTTGATCTTAATATCATTTATCGCTTGGGATATGCCGGAGGGAGTGACATTCCCTAAAGTTGAGCCATTAGAACCACTAGCTGTGAGGTTCAACACCTTGTGGTATACAAGCGACATGGAGAAACACTGGAAATCAAATGCGGTGTTCCACACTTACTACCTATAGCTCACATGTGCCATTGAGTCATTCCCTCGAATGACCCCAAACACCTTGCATACTTACAGGCCACTAGAGAAGTTTTGCACAAACCGCCACTTCATCTACATCACTGCGCACAGGGATGAAAACAAGGAGGAGATGCAGTCTTATTACAAATTGACTGATGAAGACATGGAGGAGATAACGAAGGACCGAACAACATAATTCCTTGTACCATTCGAAAAAACAGAGTGCTCTGACCTCGACATCATTGGAAGTCCATTGGTCACTCGGATGGAGTGTGATGTACGTATTAGCACTAAGAAAAAGAAGAAGAAGGAAGAAGTGTAGGACATAAACAGTGCATTGGAGGAAACTACGTCTGATTCAATTGGAGGAGGAGGAGGCGACGAAGTAAACCAAGAAGAGGAAGGGGAAGAAGACAAGCAAGAAAAGGGTGAAGTGACATTGCCAAAGGATCCCCTAATAGAGGTTGAGACTTCAAATAAATGGAAGGTTTCTCCAAGGAAACCCTCAACATGAAAGAAATCCTAAGCCAATAAGCCTTAGTCATAGAATGTGCTCATATTGGATGATGTTGACCTCATCATCATGGCTATAGAAGATGCATCAGAGGGTATCTTGTAGCAACATGAAGCAAAGCATGAAATGATGTATGAAAAAATCAAGGTGGAGCTGAAGGGGGTACAACAAGCTCTCTATTCGAGCCACACAATATCTACTTGACGCAACCTACCCCTCATCGGGTAAGCCGCTTCCACTAGGACCTTCCTCAAATCACGGGCCCGAAGAGTCTGAGCTCTTCCAACTTCCCCTCGGGGTCACGAGTCACCCACAATAATCCTTCGGCAATCTCCCTCTTCGGAAATCGAGATATCGTGACTAGCGAGTTCGCAGTTCTCGTGAACACAATTCACATGCACAGTAAAACCCTGATCCTCGATGGTCAACAGGTCAACAATTCCCTTTATCGGAGATTTCCCTATTGGGATATCGCCCTCCGCGATGTCAACCTCCGTATTTCAAAACCCCGAGTGCCGAGGTGCCGATTCTCCGAGATCGCGCCACCTATCTTCCTCGAGTACCTGGGGTCCCACGCTGCCATGTCCTCTTCGGGAATTCGTGGATCGTGGATCCATGATACAAGTTTCTTCATGGTCGAAAACCCCGAAACATCGAATGCCGAAACCCCGAAGTCTGACGACACCTATTCTCCACTTGCTCTGGAGGTCCCACTGAGCTACGTCACCTCCTTTGTTCATGCGATCGGGGATCGCGGGATCGCGATTTCACCAGTCACAATTCTCTTGCATCACAAAACCCCGAACCCCGATTCTCTGATGCCACGTTTCAACATCCCATGGGGAGGTCTAACTCCTTGACACCTGTCTCCCACTCATACGGTCGGGAACTCGCAATTCGGGAATTCGCATCTCTTGATGCACAAGGCCACGATCCTCGCAAAACCCCAAACTTCGACCCCTCAGGATCTTGTGCCACATGTCCCCGCTATGATCGATGGCTCCGATCGATTCGGGAAATTTCCGGTCACGATTTCAAAGAGGTTGAACCCTTGCCTCCAGGAACCGCCGAACGCCGAACCCCGATCCTCGGGGATCCTGCGCCACGTGTCCCTATCCAGATCAACGATGCAGATCGATTCGGGGAATCATGATTCATGATTCTACAAGGGGTGAACCCTCGCCTTGTCAAACCCCGAATGCCGAAAGCCCGAAGCCCGATGGACCTTTATCCTTCCTCGCCTGTGCTTACTGGCTATCTCCCGTGCAACTCCTCCGCGATCGGACGGTCCTTAGGATTTTGCAAACCTCACGGGAATTTCCAACCGTTGATTCTCCTCCTCCTGAGAATCCTCCTGTCTCCAAGATTTCCCTTGGTTCGAACCTCTCCCAGGACTGTTCCCACAACATGAACGAGGAACTATCCCTCCTGAGCTTAATTTTCTCTGGCTCCTTCCAAGATCTTTTCGAACACTTTGCTCGCCCTCGACCTTCAACAACTCTCAACAGCGTTGAAGTCTTCCAGGATCTGTGCGTTCACAGTCACAACAACCCCGGTCTCTCTATTCTCAGGCTTGCTACTAAGCCTCACGTCCAACCTGCACTCGCCAACATGGTTCAAACTGTCAACGCAACTCTGGTCGACTAAGAATGAGAGCTCCACTATTGAACCTCCTCAACGCGCCCTATGCGGAGGAATTCGACTGCACTCATATGCAGGAATCTCCTGGTTCAAACAGAGAAACGATTGTAACTCATTCCCTCATTCTCTCAGGTTTCTAACTTGATATGTAATCACATATGCAACATATAGAAGATAAACATAAAAAGAGGCAAACATGCAACAACATAATACCAACAACACAAAGAGAGTAAACACATCCATGGAATTGAATAAAAGCTTTCCTATTAATTCAATGTCTATACATGGAGTTTCTTCACAAGCTCTCTGCTCTACTCTTCTTTCTCTTCTAATGCTGAATAATGATCAATTACACAAGGAGGGTGCCTATATTCATTTTCCCTCCTGGAAGATTAAAACTGTCTAATCTACAACTAACCCTATCTACCAGCATTAAAAATTATTAAATGCCTCCTTATCTACATTATATTACAAATTCTCTCACTTTGAATGCCTTTAGTAAAACGGCGACGCAACAATACCAAGGTAGAATTCAAAATTTTAAGGTTTGCTGGCTTGTCCAGCTGTACGTTCTCTACTCCACGCGCTGGCTTGCTTGATGAAGAGTGGATGCTCCTGCATCACTACTGCACCATCATTATCAGAAGGTGTAGAATTGGGGGATGAGCCCACCCAATTGCGAAGGATAGTATATGCGATAGAGACTTGCCTTTGTCGAGTCTAGGAAGAAAAAGCATAGGCCATAGAGGCCCTAAAGCAAGAAAAGGAGGAATCCTTTGACTAACTTCGGGTTGTGCAAAAAGAGAAATATGACATTAGAGAAAAGTTCAAGGAAGACAGAGGGAAAATCCAGAAAGAGAAATACCAGCTGCTTGCAGAGAAGATGGGGGTTAGATAGGCAGTGACTAGGGCACTTCACTCTATGTCGGGATTAGCCTAGATAGAAGAAGAGACAACCATGATCTAAGTGGGAAAGCTCGCTGAAGCCATTCAACAACTTCAAGCAAGAGTAGCTGATATAGAACTCCAAGCAGTGCCAAGCACTCCACAAGAAGTGCCATATAAGAGGGAAGAAATTTTCAGGAGTGCTATAGAAAGAATCAGGGTGTTGGCTTTAGAATGTAAGAAACTTAGTAACTGAAGCACGCAGAACTATGAGGACCTTGCAGAAGACCTGGATCTGAGGAGATTGGAGGCACAAATCCAGGAGGCGAAGCAGTAGGCGTCGACTATGCAAGAATAACTAAAGTAGCTTATGACAGTGGAGAAGATGAAAAGGTCATAAGAGAAGCGCATAGTTCAGCAATGGGTCACCACCATCTAGAGCTAAGTGATGGAGGTGACACATATACTCCAACCTGTGTAGGATGAAGCCTGCAACCTCTTTGAAGAGATCAAGGGACAAGGATCATAGTTGGAACAAGTGGTTTCCATAGTGGAACAATGCCTGGAGGGGCCTGTCACCGAGAAAGTCATTCAGGAGTTCACCGAGCAGGAGGCTCTGGCAAAGTAGCAAGTCGAGGAAGCTCAAGCTAAGCTCAAGGCCTTCAAATCAGAATTTCCCAGATCAGAGTGACTCAGGACGAGTCACAGGTGATTGTTGGAGGCCTATTGGCCCTTGACCATGTTTCAAGGAAACACTGGTCATTTTTGACTATTTTTTGGGACTTCGACAGGCTGGTCGAAGACAGAGCGCCCAAGCGAAGCAGAGATCGCGGGATCACGCCCATTTTGTGGGATTTTTGGGGCTTTTAGGGTTTATGTAATGGGTATGGGATGTCGGCCTATGGGTTTTCCCATGTTTAGGCCCCTTTTGTAATGTATAAGTAAGTAGCTAGGTGATGTAAGAAGTAGATCTAGTAGTGACTAGTCATTGATCGACTTAGTGCATAACTGGTTGGCTTTGTGCAAGGATGTGATGAGACTTGTAGAGCTAAGTGAAATTGTTTTGTAGTGATTTTTTCACAGATTGTGTAAGGCTTTGTGATTTTACCTAACTCTGGTAAGGAGGATTTGGCGAGGTGCACGCAGATCTCCTGTCCTTTGTGGAGTTGGATCTGTGTCTTGGTGCTTGTAAGGAGATTGAAGAGACTAATAAAGAAGAAGAAGAGTTGGTGGATGTAGCCCCACACTAGGGTGAACCACATATATCCTATGTTATTGTGCTTTGTGCAATGTGTTCATGATGTTTCTGTTTATATTTGCTTAATCTTGATGCATTATATGTAGATCCATTGATGCTTAGTGTTTTATATATGAATGAATGTTAGATATTCTCTGATGCTATGTGCTAAATGGTTAGATTTGCTTATGCTTGATTACTACTGCGCTGATCTATAATAAGGGTTTAACCTGCTATGTGAATAAGGGTTAAAAGACTAATGAATGTTAATTTCTAAGTTCTCTGGTGCTCTGTTAAGTGTGTAATTATAGATCTGTGTCCAGATAGGTTGTAGACACTTGAGTCCTGCAACCCCCCGCCTCTACCTCGGGTGAGACTTCATTTGCTTCACAGATGTTTTCGAAAAGGCCAATAGTTAGAGTTTTTTTGGTGCCCTGTTGAAGCACTGAACCCTGGGTCTGCCCCTGTGCCAATAGATGTTTTCTGTAAGTACCCTATTTATGAAAAATAAATGTAATCCATTGTACAAGCATGCCACCAGTGGATAGATTACATTCTTGGGAAGGAGACAATCATCCAGATTGATTGTTGGTGTAAACATATGTTTAGTATATTGCGCTCATTTATATATCAATCCGAGATTCGTAATCAAGTGAGTTGTTACACTATATGTGCCAAGAATAGGTAACCTATCTATGTCTGTTGTCTATATATCAATCAAGAAATAATCAATAAAAAAATACTCTACCTTTGAAATATCTAAACACTATTCTTCACACAACTTCAAACCAGAAGATAAAGCTCATAGTAAAACTCTCAAGAAAATACTCGGTTGAAAAGGTTCTTTCTCAGATAACAAATCTATTCATTATAGGCTCATGAAATAAAGAGATGAACTGAGACCCTTCTTCTTGTAGCAATTGAATTCACATAACAATTGACAATTCACTATATTTACTCTTGGAAAGAAACCAATCATGACCTAGTGAATTTTAATCAAACATTCCTCAATAAAGGAGATAGTTAATATGATTTAAAGAATTCATTATTGAAGCATGGAGGGTGAGAGATGAAGTCTAATTGTTCCTATACCTACTGAGGACAACACAATTATTCAAACTTTCAAATTTAGAACAACAAAAATTTATTATCTAACAATCTCAAACATTTATCTAGATTTTGTTGACTAAATATCACTCTACAGAAATAAAAATATAATCATCTACTATGCTTAATGTATAAATGTTCATTCAAACTGATCCAAAATCAAAAGGAATCTATTTAGAGATCTATGTTGTACTTAGGAAAGTTCATGCATTCAGAATCATTTGCAATACACAACTATTTTATCTACACACTCATACAATTAACTTATGTCCACACATGAACATATACAAGGAGACTTACCTTGGTTAGGGTGGTGGGCCCTTGTCAAACCAACAAGGTAGCTCTAAATAAATTACAGAATAAACACTTTACTCACATCCATGAATTGCAAAAACTAGCATTTGCATTCCTTCAATTAAACAAGTGAATCAATAATTCAACATTTCATTTCCCAGCATAACAGTGTATATCATTCCTTACTATCTATCATCTATACATCATCTATTTTAAAGATGGTTAGCAATTACAATCAAAGTTTGAAGATAATTATCAAATTTTTACAAAATATTACAATTGGTGATCATAGCATATCTCAAGGAATGGACTTCATCCTCATGAAACGAAGTCCATGAGTGGTGAAGTCTATCGTGGTATTCAAACGAACCAAGGATGCTTCCATCCAACTAATTTCTTGGATCCATTGCTAGTGTACTCATTCAAAATGTTAATCCTGTAGACATGGGTTTAGTACTAGACTAACCCAGTAACAAATCTTGGTACCGAATCAGCGTAGAGGTGGTACCGAAATAGGCGCAGATCTGGTATTGGATCAACGCAAAGGTGGTACCGGAATAGGTGCAAGGTTGGTACTAGATCAATGCAGAGTTGGAATGTTGTAGTACCGGATCAACAAAAGTACCAGAAAAATCCCAAAAATGAGTAATGGGTGAGGTGATGCCTTGTCATGAAGATGCTTAATAATAATCAAAGTAATTAGAAGAATAAATCACAATGATTTAGTCCAAATTAATCAAGAAATTAAAAACATCATGTTTTTAACATGGGTTACGTCTTTATGCATATGAATAAGGTCACAAGGTAGGTTTGTGGAAGAAATAAAAAACATATGCATATGTTAGAGGTAAAATTGACCAAGATATAAGGTAATATAAGGTAATAGGGGTGTCAAAATGGAGACCCAACATTTCCCCCATGCTTAATTCATTACATGTCCTCATGCAAAAATGTCAAAACTAATACTCAAAATTTTGCAAAACTGAAACTGTCTTCCATCCTATCTGAACATCATTTGTCTGGTTGTAGAGTATTGAAACCAAAGGCCTCACTCCTAAGCTCCTTCTTAATCACCCTGGTGTACTGGATCAAACACAGAACTTTGATAAGCTTAGCAGAGACTTCTTCTTGCGCATCTTGTAACCTTCGGTTATATTATTTCAATTGTGTATTCTCCACCTTAATGTGCCTATCCAAAACTTGACACTGTAAACTCTTGTTTTAACTTCTCATTATGTTTTGTAAGTTTCCCAAACTTCAATACCAATTGTTTCTTTCTCAAGGAACTAACAGGATCAGATATGGTTGCTTGCTTAGCTATCTGCCCTCGCGCTTCCACCTCCTTCCCTAATCCTCTTAAGGTCTCTGTTACTAATCCCTCGGTCTCACTAATAGTTTCTCCATAGACACTTTCCTTCTCTGGAGAAGTCATAATATCAATAGGCTCCTTTGGAAAAGAAGGCACATGTGGAACTATTATCTGTTTATCCATGCTTATTGTAGTTCTTCATACATGATGTGAGGCTTCCTCAGGTTTACTGACAGGAGCGGAAGTTTCTTCAAACAACTTTCTCTTATTTGTTTTAGTAGCATATATAGGTATTGGGACCTTTTTCTCCTGTACAAATTTTTTTTTCACCTTAGAGGACTGAGGTGTAGGTTCTAGAGTTTGTTCTTAATGAACACTCCTCTTTTTAACTCTAAAGGACTGAGGTGTAGGCTCCGAGATTTGCTTCTTTTGTACCTTCCTCGTTTTAAGCTTCCCTCTACTTCCACTTTTCACTTCAGGAGTCTTCTCCAACTTACTAACCGACTCTTAAGGAAAATCAATAGTTGCCTCAGGGGTATTTTCCAACTTACTAACTGGCTCTTGAGGAAACTCAATAGTTGGGTCTCATATGAAACCTCAATTTGACTAGATTTCTTCCTTTTTCTCCTCTCACTTCGTGGAAATTTAATTTTAGTGATCGAGGCTAGGCTTGGTTCCTTAGATTGGGAGGACCTCTCCTTCCTAGATGTAGTAGGCTCCTCTGGGATTTGTTCTTCTGGCACATCCTTCTTTTGAAACTTTTTCCTGCTTCGAATATCTATTTCATGGCCCCCCTCCAACTTGCTAAATGGATCAGGTGATAATTCAATAGTTTCCTCCAGGGCATTATCTGAGAGTTGACCTTTCTGAGAGTTCTTTCTTTGCTACCTCTTACTGCGTGGTAATTTAGTTTCAGGGATCAGGGCTGGAAGTGGTTTCTGAGATTGGGAGGTACTCTTTTTCTTAGATGCAGTAGGCTCCTCTATCATAACAGACTTATCCTTGTCCAATCTATCAACAAGTTGGGATGAACTAGGTGTAAGAACAAATTCTTCATCTCATAACTTCTTCCCTTTTCTTTTCCTTTCCTTTGTCTTTCTACTGGACCCTTCACTACATGCCTCTGTTTCCTGTTCTTCTATAGATTTAGAGACTCCCTCTTGAGAAATTTTTTGTTGAAGGAGTTGTTTACAACTACTACCTTGTTTTCTCAATGCATGGACAACCAATAATTTCATTAATCCATGGTGATGGATACTAGTTTCAGGTTTCTTAGATGTTGATTTAACTCCTCTCACCATTTTTTTTAGACTCATCAAGAGGAAATGGGGAAATTCAATTTGTGGCCCTCCTTCAAAATGTGAAAAAAGTTTTAAATGGTATAAGAAGGTCACAAAATACCTCCCTTCACAAGTGAGAAACCTCTGCAGGATGATGAGCAGTTTCTAGTACTCTTCCTTAATACATCTCCAGGGAATACCTTTGGTCCAGTCAGGATCCTGATGCTCCGACCTTAGAAACTTTTGACAAATATTTTTGTAGATGATCACCCCCTTAAAATACTTCTCTCCAAAGAAAGGAAAGCCTATAGCTTCCACTATGGTGGCCTCCATAATTGTTAATTTGATATTCCCAAACTAGACACTCTCGCCATCATAGGCCTGAGCAAAAGAAAGAGATACCCCCTCGTGATAGCCTTTGAATTTTTCCAAAAACGGAACCCAATCGACCTGCTCAAATTTTCCTTTGCAAGACTGGTATTCCTACCTCTTCCTATATAATTGGAACACTGGTTCATGTGTATCAACCCCCATGCCATCTTAAAATAAATTCTCACAACGTATGAGGCAATGGAACAAAGAATGCGGGTTTAGTACTGGAACATAACAACACACGATAAAGTACCAGAAGGGGATAGAGTATGAAAGTGGTATGAAGGGACAAAGCACATTGTGAATGGAGATGGTATGACAAAAAAAGGGTAAATAATACTCATTTGGATGTCGAAGACATCTAGAGGAGTGTTTATAAGTTAGAATTTGGATTACAATGGTCAAATTCATGGTAATGATGGCGAGGTAAGATAAGTCGTATCCATGAATAACTTAAAGGATCATATGGAGGTTTGCATTAGATCATGTTCATGATAATGTTGGACAATGATTACAGGAGATGTGGTCGGTGTGACCAAAATTCACAAGTATGCAATCGTCTGATGTCATCATGACCGGAAAGGAATCATGGTTTGACATGCATTAAGATGTGGTTTAAATAAATAATTCACACGACTTGATGTTGGATCATGGAACTATGATGTTTCTTCACCATATGAATGGAATTTTTTGACTAGAGTGTTTGAGAATTAAATTGGTCTTGTTAGAGTTATAATTACCTCGTACTCTCAACATATTATGACCAACCCATCAAAAGCTTTGAGTGTATATGAATGATTTCTATAGCAGGAAATATACACAAGGACTTGCAGAAGTTCATGGTAGGGATCATGCAATAATTAAGGAAAGGAGGATGCATGAGAGTAACCACACATTTAATACATAAATAGTCTGATCCTTTAATAAAATGGGATAAAATAGTGAGCTTATACCTCTTATTACCTGAAACATTTGTATTAAGCAATTTTTTTTTAGCATAGAATAAGAATTACCAAAACTTCATCACTAGTACCGGATCACAACTTAGTATCAGACCACTGCTTAGTAATGGAATAATGCAGAAAATTGTTGTAGTATCGGACCAACACAGACCTTCTCCCTTAGTACTAGATGAACACAGGGGTGAATATTGTTGTAGTACCGAAACAACATAGAGATTTTCCCAGTACCAGATGAACACAAAGATGAATATTGTTGCAGTACCAGAACAACATATGCCTTATCCCTCAATACGATATGAGCATAGAGGTGAACATTGTTGCAGTACCAGAACAACATAGGCCTTATCCCTCAATACGATATGAGCATAGAGGTGAACATTGTTGCAGTACCAGAACAACACAAAGATCTTATCCAATACCAAATCACCACAAAATTTTATTACGGTACTCAATGAGAATTGGATAAGGTACGTAGTGGTGTATTTTGTAGACTAGAACTTTGTAGGATACATTTTGTAGAAATTGATGGCATTTTCTACTGCTATGGAAGAGAACATGTGATTTTATTCTACTGAAGGACCATGTAGGTAAAACAACAAACAACACCTGGTACAAAAACTCTGAAATTGTAGTGGAAGTGTCAAAAAATGAGGCAAAATATTTCAATGACTGGGTTCCAATCTCTATAGCAAGAAGGTACTCTATTGTTGGACAACCTCATGTTGAGATTCAAAATCCTCCTCTTTTTGGAACCAAGCTGATCATTGATCCTGTTTCCACTTCCATTTTATTATAAAAATAACCCTAACTACTACTATTCTGTGGATTTTTCTCGAGCCCAGATTACTTAATGCTTGTCAGTGTTTTCAATTTTTAGGAGTCTGAAAAACTTAAAGAAAACTCCATCTACTATCCCATGGATTTTTCTTGAGCTCAAGCTAGTTCCTACTCGCTGGTGTTTTCAATTTTTAGGAGTCTAAAAAACTTAAAGAAAACTCCATCTACTGTCTCGTGGATTTTTCTCGAGCTCGGGCTAGTTCCTGCTCCCCGATGTTGTCAATTTTTAGGAGTCTAAAAAAGTTAAAGAAAACTCCATCTAGCTCCTTTTCCATAAATGATCTACCAGGTTTGGATAAAGGGATAAACCTACATCTGACATATGTCCTCCTTATTCATTTATCTACATGAGAACACAATCAACCTTTTGTTTTTGTTAGTAACACCAAAATTTCTATCTAATGACACACCTATTTACGCACATGTACAGAGACAAATTAATTCACACAACAAACTCACTGTGGTGGATCAACAAGAGGAGAAGTCCCCTTGCTTACCAATTGCATTTCATAATTTTTAAGAATAAGTATGATAAAATATTCTTTGGATAGAGGCTTATGATAAACCTCCAATCGATGTCCATTCACTATAAAGGAGTTATGATTCTCATCAATAGTCTTTATCTTAACTGAACCATTGTTGTAAACTGTATCAGCTTCATAGGGTCCCAACCATCTAGTAGATAATTTACCTTTAAAATTATTAAAACTAGTATCATACAGAGGGCCCAATCTCTTGACACAAAAGACTTTTTCTTGATGTACTTATCATGCCATTTAATTCTATGTTCTTGTATAAGGGTATTCCTTTGAAGAGAATATTTCCTTATCTCATCAAGCTCATTCAACTGCAATAACCTCTATTTTTGAGCTTCATCCAAATCCATCCCTAATTGCATGGAAATCCTGAAGGTTTTCACTTGAAATTATATGGGAAGTAACACCTACTTCCCATATACCAACTCACAAGGTGTATGGCCCGTTGTATTTCTCCAAGCTATTCTAAAATCCCATAAGGCCTCTGACAACCTATCAACCCAATATTTATGATGTAGCTAAATAGTCTTGGTAAGAATAACTTCTATCACCTTGTTAGTTGATTCTACCTGCCCATTTGCTTGAGGGTGATAAGGTGAATATTTCCTATGTTTAATTTTATACTGTTCAATAATATCTTTGACCAAATTGGAGGTGAATTGGTGATGGGTGTTCTATATGCACTATAAACACACTAAAAACCCTCAATTAAATTGTCAACCCGGGGTATGTAAACTTAGAGTTGTAGAAAAATATATGCCAAGGTAGAAGGGATGGTAGTAGTATAGTCTAACTAAGGAAGTGGCTATCTAAAGGATAATCTATTCAAGCAAAGCTATCTAATGGGAAAACCCTACTAAACAACTTTAAACTAGGTAACCTAAGTACTTTTGGACCAAGTATCGATGGATAGTTCTAAGAAAGAAAGTAAAAACCCTATGTAAAGCAAACTAGTTCATAACAATAAGCAAAAGCAACTATTAAGCATAACAATCAACAAATAACAAAAGCAAACTACTTTAACTTGCCAACCTAAATTCAATGAGAAACTACCCTATGAAAGAAAGTAAATAAACAAGCCAACAACTTTTCTATTAAAGAAAATAAGCAAGTAAGAAAAACAACTAACTAACCTATTAAAGCAAGTAAACAAAACAACTAACTAACCTATTAAGGCAAGTAAACAAATAAACAAAACAACTTGCTGACCTATTAAAGCAAGTAAACAACTAACTACTCTAAGATAACTTCTACTGCAAGTAAAAACTTCTCATTGAACAACTATCTAGCCTAAGAGGCAAGTGGACTATATTCAAACTTCAAAACTATTTCTAATTAGTAAAAGGAAATATATTTAGTTGAAAGAAAGAAAGACTAGCAACTAACCTTTAATCTATGATAAGAAAAACTACTCTTTAATCTATTAAAACAAAAGACTATCTACCCTACAACAACAATAAAACTATCTTCTAATCTATGAAAGCAAGAAACTATATCTTCTGATCTACAAAAGAAAGAAACTATCTTTTGATCTACGAAAGCAAGAAACTATCTTTTAACCTATGAAAACTCAAATATAGTGTTGGTGGTTGTGTGAATGTCTTCGGTGTCGTATGATATCTCGATGGCACTTGAAAACAAAGGATAATTCAAGCCGTATAAGCTCTACACTGATCTCAATAGCAAAGTGAAAGGTATGGATTAAACAATCCAATGAGAATTTAGCCATTACAGAAACAATGTTACTTACCCTGCATATTCATGAAATTATTAACCATCAACAATATAACGAGATCATAATTGTACTTCTATGCTATGTAAACAAACTTCATAATTAAATTCAATCATTAAATAAGAAATATAATTTCAATCTAATTCTAGGAAAGGAACTGCATAAAGTCAAACTATGTTATATCTATCTTAACAATTCAAAGTGCAAGAAAGAAAATGCTTAAAAACAAAAATTAAAACATGGTTCGAGCATATGACAAGTAAACAAATGAATAAAATAATTAACAACTAGTTAGCAAAATCTAAATGACAATTAAATAGGCAATAAAAAATGAAACTAACCCTATCCATCCACCGAAGCCTTGGTTAAAGAAATCATGAAATAAAACTCTGTTCTACTCTGTTTTAACTTCTATTTTAAATTTGATTTTAAAAGCATAAATAAAATTCAATCTAACATCTAATTGCACATGGGGTTAGTGTATGAGTTTGCAAACTCGTTCCTAACTATAAAATCAATGCATATTAACATAAATCCTTCGTACTAACCCGCAAAAGAGAATTAAATAGTTAAACTACAACAACAAATTAGATAACAAAGAAATAAAGGAATAGTTCATGTATAGGAAATAAAAAAGACACCTAAGCTATGAAATGCATAAATAACACATAGAACAATTACCAGACTACTGGTGCCCCCCCCCCAGCAAGTCATGGTCACTTCTCAAATGCACACCACGAGCTCAACAAAATGATTTCACCATTAAAACTTGAAAAACACAGTGTTATACAATTCTGGCAATTGAAAAATGCAAAAACAGAGGAAAACATTTTTATCTCTATCCTCTACTTTGTCTACTGCTCCTTAGCTATTGTATGACCACCACGGTGGTATTAATAAGATTTAAAAACCAAGTTGTTGACCATAGGAGGGTTGAACAAAACAACAAATTACATTAATGGTGCCCTAACTGCCCAAATAGAGTGAGCCAATAATCGCCCTGGTCAACAACCTAAACTGAGTTGTCAAGAGTTAAGTAGTTGGAGGGGATAAGCACGAACAAAACCCACATTCCTGATTCGCCCATCACTGGCTGCCAATACCATAACCACAAATTCACCCACTGTTTTTGTGCAGGACGCGGTGCTGGACGTAGTGCCAGATCGGGTATTAGATTGAGTGCTGGAAGGAGTACTAGACTGAGTGCCAGAAGCAAAAACATGATGCGTGTTTTCCCTGTAACACCAAAAAACATGAATCAGATCCTTGGAAGCATAAAAACATGATGAATTATACTCAATATTATCATTAAACATGAATCATACGTAACTAGTATAGATCATACTTTTTTAGCATAAAATTATTCAAAAATCTCCTTCCAAACATGAAAAACACATATTTACATTCGACAAAAAGTGTCTAATAACTATCATAAATTGATCATATCGCGGGCCCAACATTACCCCCACACTTAAGATTTTGCAGGTCCCACTGCAAACAAAACAAAATTACCCCGCATGACTAAGCTTGCTGAGGAAGATCATCTTTGGAAGCTTCGCCTTCTTGTTGTAAAGACTTTTCCTTATGCCTCTTGTGTTGCTTCAGTTGTGCCTTGAGGTTGTGGTTGGATTTCAACAAGCTTCTTGGATTTTTGTTCTGGTAAATAAATGGCTTGTGCAGGAGGGTTTGGAGTCCTTGGAGAGTGGGGTTTGGATGGAGAAATAGTCCTTAGATATGATGTCTTTTTGCTAGTATTGATTGTCAGGTGAGGGTTTACAAATTTATAAATTAATGCATCCCAAGTTTGCCCTTGTTTTTTTCAATTCGGCTAAAACAAGGAGTTTGATAAGGCCATGGTGAAAGAGGCTATTGTGGGGGTTGGTTACATTCTTCCTCACTTGAGAGGACATCTTATCCAAGATATTTAAAAATTAGAAGGGAAAATTCAATTTTTTATTGAACTGAAAGTGGGCTAACAATAAAAAATGGAAAGCTTAAAAAACATAGTATCTACCTTCACTATGTCATCAGGACATTGAAGGCACCATTGCGGAAAGATTTGAAAAGGACAAAGAGTATTTTCTTGGAAGAGTCAATGAACACCTGGAGATGCTCCTGAAAAAGGCCGACATCAAGCTTCAGAGACACATGGCCAGGAACTACTACATCAGAAAATAGAACAGGAAAAGTCACAAAAGGTGTTCTACAAGACCACACTACACTTTTGGCTCCTTTTTTGGTCATCATTTTAAAAAGATGTTTTTGACCACGTAAAGATGAATTTTGGAAAAAAAATGAGGTTATTTCTAATGACATACCAAATCACAATAACCTCTTTCAGTTTTTACACAGGTATCATATATTAAGAGATTTTCAACTTTCTTGGAGACCCATTTCAGAAAATAAAATTTTCTAATTTAATTTCCTATTTGAGTCATTATTTTCAAAACAGGTTTTTGACCAAATAAAGATGAATTTTGGAAAAACAAAAGGAGGTTTATTTCTAAGGACATACCAAATAATAATATTGTCCTTCCGTATTTACACAAGTAGCATATAGTGGGAGATATTCAACTTTCTTGGAGGCCCATCTCAGAAAATCAAATTCTCCAATTTAATTTTTTGTTTTAGTCATTATGTTGTGGCACATATTCCAAGAACATGGGAGAAAATTTCACAAAACTGAGAGAGGTTTATCTTAATAAAAACCTTATCTACAAAAACCTCTCATATTTGTGTAAAATATGTTATGGTTAAAAATTTATATCCCCATATTTGACCCCTATTTTTCTGTTGCGCTTATGTCACAATTGTTGCACTTTTGGACAGTTTGTTTCCAAATCAATTGTGAGGGGGTTATATTTATATTTTTTCTTGTATTAGTGACTCCAAAGTGTAGAGGAAATATTCATATTTCCTTTCATAACTTTTTCATTAAATAACTCATCGAGGAATGCCTTCAAAACTTGTTTCTCTCCTGCTACAATTTGCTGCCACCTCCATGCTTTTCTATGATTGTTTCAAAGTTATTTGCACTGTTTTGGATGAAACTGTCATGTTATGTTACATATTATTCTTATGAATGGATTCATGATCTCATTCTCATGTTTAAATCATCGCATCTACCCTATACGCAATGAAAAATCCTAAATGCTACTGAGTATACCTACCTTACCCCATTCTATTCTTGCAACTCATCTTTTGGAAACCCTATCCTAGCTCCCTAGACCTAGATTCTCATCCAGAGAACTCCAAATCAAAACCATACTGAACTAAATAACTAGGCTAATATAGAGCCACTTAACCTTGTTCCTCTGTTCATAAGTGTTTAACAGAGATCTGCAGTGAGTTTAACAATGTGTTATTGATCTATAATTGTCACAAAGAACCAGTTAAGGATACAAAGTCTTCTATAGCATAAACATAAAAATGCACAGTAAGCTCATAACACACACAATGATGTCAGCAATATAAAATTTAGCATACCAATACAAACAACTGCTGATATAATATCCCAAGACATTGTAAAAATACAATATGATAGAATTCTGACAGAAATCCTACTTCCTTTTCTCATGGGGTTTTCTATATAAATGGGTAGTGCTTAGCATTTTTTTAGCTCAGGAAAATCTCCCTAGAATGAAGACATGGCACATCCTCGTGCCATGAATTAGCAATAAATATTTACTATTTTGAGAGGGGGGTTATATTAGCTCCTCTTTTATCCACTCTTTGGAGTATCCATTAGCTCCAGAGATGTTCTGAAATTTGGGTTTGAAAACCCTGTTATAGATTTCTCTTGGGAACTGGTGGTGTTTAAACCAGTGGTCTTGAAATCTTGGTAGCTTTGTGGCTAAGTAAATTGATTCCTAAGAGACCATGAATACAGTGAATAGGAGTAGAGGCAAGATAAGAGTGTTCCATTATATTTGTTTTTCCATCGTTCTCACACAATCCATTCCTCTATCTCACATTTTATAAGGCATGTATCATAACTCTGCAATGGATAGTCTGTAATGACAATAAGTCAATTAAGTGGTCTGTTAAGGAGATGTACACTAATTTATAACACACATGGAATTAGCATTTCAAAAATAAAATGACAGTTGATGTAATAGCTTATATCATGAAAACAATAGACATCAATTTTTACAAAGATTTACTTCTTCTAGGCAATGTTATCATTTGTCAACTCATGAACCCCTACCCCACACCTAAGTATTGTGACACCTCACAATTAAAAATATAGGAAACCAATAAGTTCTCCCAATAGCCAAAGATTTACATCTTGTTAAGTGTAGAGATAAATTTCATAGATTGGTCTACGAGACGGTTAAATGATTGCCCCACCTATAGGATAAGAGATCCTATATATAGATGAGAAGAGGTAGGCAAGAGAGTTTCAAGATAGTCTTAGAGTTAGTTCCCAATGGAAAGTTTATGGAGTTCATTAACCTTAGATTAACCATACATGCTTCATGTCAGCTTTGTCTACAAGTAATGTTGTACATCAGGACAATTTAAAATTTATTATTTATTTTTTGTCGTATTATCATCCTCGCTAGGTAGAATGCCCCACTGCCAACAAGCCTGTTCAGTACTCCGGCGGGTTTACCTAGTCATACCACAAACTAGTACCCACTGTCAGTAGACCTGTTCAGTATACTGATGGGTTACCCTCTTACACCCTCAGAGACTGGCCCTCCATCTTTTAAGATTTTAGTATAAGATTGCTTATGCAAGAGGATGGAGGGACAATTCTGAAAATAACTTTTTCTTTCTTGTTTTCAATTGGGATGGTATTTATGCTAGAGAATGAATTTCCATTATATTCCTTAGTGATTGTCTTGATGTAAGGGGTACTTAAGTGGACGTGGCCTATCTAAAGATATGATATAATCAAGCTATTTAGTGTGTAGTGGATGGTACCATTGAGAAAGAACATAAATGTATCTCTAGGCTCAAATCACTTTCTTCATTTGTAATTTATTGTGATGTTTCCATGACTAACCACTAATCAGACCTCCTTGTTACTCTTTAATAAAGATACTTTACTTACTTACTCAAGTTTCTTGGGGAAACTGTACGAGAGGCCTCTAAGCTTGATGGTTATGGTATCACTTCCTTATATGGTGGTGAATATTTTCAAGAGCAACTTGTTTTTAAAATTCCTTGAGAACAAGAAGATGAAAATCTTTGCAAAAACATGGCTAACAAGTCATTATTCATTTGATGCTTAGCAGACAACAAGGTCCAAGTGTAACAATGTTTTTGAAGAAAATCCTTCTTTTATATTTCTTTGGAATTGTCTATCCTTGGTGATATAAAGACCTACAAAGATCTCTATAAATATTTTCAAAAGCCACACTCTAAAATATAATAAACTAAGGAGATCAATGAGATCAAGTCATAGGAACATGTATCTCATAGTTCTTTTATTAAAAGAAAATGTAAAATGAGTCTGCATTAGACTTTAAGCTAAACTAACAACATGCATCTTTTATTTACTATCCTACCCTACCTAAAAAGAAAGGGAACATATTTATTCAAGTGTAAGAACTCTTCCAATGTAACCATGTGTGGAGAAATATATGAAACATACTCATATCCATATATGAAAAAGTTACTGCAGTGATTTCCTGGATATGAAGAAACAACCAACCTACTTGTTTTGGAATCAGAAGGTGTTGAAGAAGAGAATAGTATTGTGGCATGATGACCTCTTGAAACCAAATTTCAATGTAATTTTGATGTTCATCAACAATAATTTCTATGTTATCCTTCATCATGCTATGAAGATGCTCTTCTTTTGGATGATTGATTTCTGAAGTACATAAAGGATCTGTTGAGATGGATGTTGAGAACTCCTCAATCTTAGGTCTTAGTGATTGCTCTCCACCATAGGTAGTGCATTAGTTTTCATCTTCCTTCACAGTTTGGCAAGGAAGATCATTTTGTATCTCATAGGACCTTGATTCTTCTAATATTTCTGGAGAGATAGATACACTTTTGGTTGCTGCCAAAATATGTTCTTCTTGAAAAGAAGAAATCCCGACTGTTGCTAGGATTTGAGAGATTTCTTCCAAACTGATGGTCATCTTCGAATTCATTCTCCTGGTGGTGGTAAGGAAACAAAGGTTGTGTTGTTTGATTCTGTAGAGGGCTTGAGTGGTCTTGTCTCATGTCCCACTATTACTGATGCTTCGACTTTTGTTCTATAGTGGTCTCTACGTTAGTCTCTTTAGAGACTACTTTAGCTCTTTGAGTTGAGCTAGCTCCTGTTTTTCAGTATCGGTCTGTGGAGCTTATGAGTGGAATGCTTGTTCCCCCCAAAAGGTCAGAAGGAACCTTGGTTGAAAGGTATGATTTAGATTTAATGTATCTACCTTTTGGATCTCTAGGTCTATTCATGAAAGAAAGAAAAAACAAAAGAAAAAGATACCATATGGTTTCTAGATCTATTCATGAAAGTAAAAAAAAAATAAAGAAAAACTACCATTGGGTTTGGGGGAGCCTGCAATAGTAGATGCATAGGTTCTTACCTCTTGTGTTAAAGTTCCCCCACCACCAATCTAATGCTAAGGTCTTGGAATGATATATTTCCTAACTACTTCTTACCTTGAGACAACTCCCCGACAACGATGCCAAAAATGATGGGTGTTCTATATTCACTAAAAACACACTAAAAATCCTCAATTAAATTGTCAACCCAGGGTAAGTAAACTTAGAGTTGTAGCAAAATATATGCCAAGGTAGAAGGGCTGGTAGTAGTATAGTCTAACTAAGGAGGTAGCTATCTAAAGGCTAATCTATTCAAGCAAAGCTATCTAACGGGAAAACCCTACTAAGAAACTTTAAAATAGGTAACCTAAGTACTTTTGGACCAAGGATCGACGGATATTTCTAAGAAAGGAAGTAAAAACCCTATGTAAAGAAAACTAGTTCATAACAATAAGCAAAAGCAACTATTAAGCATAACAATGAGCAAATAATAAAAACAAACTACTTTAACTTGCCAACTTAAATTCAATGAGAAACTACCCTATGAAAGAAAGTAAATAAACAAGCCAACAACTATTCTATTAAAGAAAATAAGCAAGTAATCAAAACAACTAACTAACCTATTAAAGCAAGTAAACAAAACAACTAACTAACCTATTAAGGAAAGTAAACCAATAAGAAAAACAACTAGCTAACCTATTAAAGAAAGTAAACAACTAACTACTGTAAGATAACTTCTACTGCAAGTAAAAACTTCTCATTGAACAACTATCTAGCCTAAGAGGCAAGTGGACTATATTCAAACTTCAAAACTATGTCTAATTCATAAAAGGAAATCTATTAAATTGAAAGCAAGAAAGACTAGCAATTAAACTTTAATATATGATAAGCAAAACTACTCTTTAATCTATTAAAACAAAAGACTATCTATCCTACAACAACAATAAAACTATCTTCTGATCTATGAAAGAAAGAAACTATATCTTCTAATATACAAAAGCAAGAAACTATCTTTTGATCTACGAAAGCAATAAACTATCTTTTAACCTATGAAAACTCAAATATAATGTTGGTGGCTGTGTGAATGTCTCCGATGTCGTATGATATCTCGATGGCACTTGAAAACAAAGGATAATTCAAGCGGTATAAGTTCTACACTGATCTCAATAGCAAAGTGAAAGGTATGGATTAAACAATCCAGTGAGAATTTATCCATTATGGAAACAATGTTAATTACCTTGCATATTCATGAAATTATTAACCATCAACAATATAACAAGATCACAATTGTACTTCTATGCTATGTAAACAAACTTCATAATTAAATTCAATCATTAACTAAGAAATATAATTGCAATCTAATTCTAGGAAAGGAACTGCATAAAGTCAAACTATGCTATATCTATCTTAACAATTCAAAGTGCAAGAAAGAAAATGTTTAAAAACAGAAATTAAAACATGGTTCTAGCATATGGAAAGTAAACTAATGAATAAACTAATTTACAACTAGTTAGCAAAATCTAAATGACAATTAAATACGCAATAGAAACTGAAACTAACCCTATCCATCCACCGAAGCCTTGGTTAAAGAAAGCATGAAATAAAACTTTGTTCTACTATGTTTTAATTTCTATTTTAAATTTGATTTCAAAAGCATAAATAAAATTCAATCTAACATCTAATTGCACACGGGGTTAGTGTATGAGTTTGCAAACTTGATCCTAACTATAAAATCCATGCATATTAACAAAAATCCTTCATACTAACCTGCAAAAGAGAATTAAAATAGTTAAACTACAACAACAAATTAGATAACAAAGAAATAAAGGAACAATTCATGTACAGGAAATAAAAAAGACATCTAACCTACGAAATGCATAAATAACACATAGAACAGTTACCAGACTGTTGGTGGCCCCCCCAACAAGTCGTGGTCACTTCTCAAATGCACATCACGAGCTCAAAAAAATGATTTCACCATTAAAACTTGAAAAACACAGCCTTATACAATTATGGCAATTGAAAAATGAAAAAAACAGAGGAAAACGTTTTTATCTCTATCCTCTACTTTGTCTACTGCTCCTTAGCTATTGTATGACCGCTACGGTGGTATTTATAAGATTTACAGACCAAGTGGTCGACCACAGGAGGGTTGAGCCACTTCTAAAAATGACAAATTACATTAATGGTGCCCTAACTGCTGAAATGGAGTGAGCTAATAATCACCCTGCTCAACAACCTAAAATGAGTTGTCAAGAGTTTAGTAGCTGGAGGGGATAAGCATGAACAAAACCCACATTCCCGATTTTCCCATCACTGGACGCCAATACCATAACTGCAAATTTGACCACCGTTTTTGTGAAGGACGTGGTGCTGGACGTCGTGCCTGTAACGATCACCTTCATTACGATGACGAACCTCTTGACAAGTGACATTTTTTTTTTTTTAAGAAAGTGCAAAAACAATGTGTGCGCGTGTGTACAAGGGTAACAAACATATTCAACTCCGCGTCGCCACCCGACGACGAACATGGAGGTGTCTACATCCTGCCCGACACAAGCAAACCAAGCAACTAAACGATTACCAACAAGTACAACAAATTAAAAGAATAACCATGTCCTCTATAGAAGGTGCAAGTCAGAAGGACTCCGACAATGACCAAACATGGTTAAGACAAGGCATTGTCTACAACTCCATTGGTATTAATTATAGACCAAATTCTCCATTTAAATTCCAATAATCGACATGTTACCCAATCCACCCTTTGGAAATAATGTAAATTCAAATGATTGCTATTCCTCATTTACTAACTCATAATAACTGATTGCGCTTAGTTCAATGACATTACATTTTTGTTAACAAATCCAACAACTTTAACAACATTACCCTGAAATAATAACCACATTACATTTTTATTGCAGTAACTTTGGGAATAAATTATTAATCTCATTACATCATCTATGTTACCAATACCATAAAATTTCAATAACATTACCACCGCAACATCACAATTTATATTATCATAGAAATATCAACATTGCATTTTATATTTCCATAACCTTTCCAATAAAATAACATTAAAGTTACATTACAGTAGCATTACACATCCCTATTAAAATAACAATCTGTTACAATACCTTACATTAAATTTCCATTTCATTACATTACTTTCCATTCCATTTCATTCCACTACTTTTCATTAACATTTCATTACATTACCTTACATTACATTCCATTCCATTACATTACATTACATTGACATTCCATCACATTGCATTAACATCCCATTAACATTTCGCTAACATTCCATTACATAATCATTTCTTTACGGTTCAGAATCTCGAGAATGGTGAAGTGCCTGTGCTGTCAAGGTGGTTTCATAGTAGAGGTGGGTTATTACAGTCACAGAGGGAGGGCACAACCAACAATGACAAAGGCATGAATCTAGAGGTAAGCAAAGGTGAAAGGGTCCGCCTTCATTACTGCCTTCTTGGGCAAAAGTCAAGAGATACAGGTAACATATCAAATTTTAGAACAAGTTACCATCCTAGCCGATGGTTGGATGCATGTGCGTTTAATCTATAGGAACAATCACTACGGTTCCAGGCTACCCTGGAGGTACAATCGCAAAAAAGGTTGGAGCACAGGGCGAGGTAAAGCTCCAGTAGTTGCAGGTCGATAATGGATAGTTTTTAATACAGTAGCAGAGGCACGAACTGGTAGAAGAAGACGAACATACAGCCACACCCAAAGGCAATCCGCCAATGAATATTACCACAGCCACTGTACAAGCACGAATTTGCAGAGGAAAAGTTCATACAGCCAAAACACAAGAAATTTATAACACCATACGCAGGGATGTGTAACCACAAAAACACATAGATTGGAGTGGGTGAAAACGCGTGGGTGTTCTTCCCCAAATCGCACAGGAAAACACAACACCAATGTAGAGAATGAGGGTGAGATCCGTGTGTGTATCTTCCCCAAATTGTAGAGTATACACAACACAATAAGCAGAGGTTGGAATGGAGGATTTGCTGGCCAGAAACACATAAGGAATAAAAGTTTTTACCCTGGTGGAAATGGCAGGACGCAACTTTAGAGGTAAAGTAAATCGAAAGGCCAAAGCTAAGTCTAGAAATCATGGCATGAGTTGCTAACAGGAATGTTACGGCTATCCTGGAGTTTCTTTAAAAATGTTTTCGTCAATGGATTTCACCGCCTTTACACAAAAACATACAGTAACCAAATCTCACAAGGATTATAATGCTTCCATGCACATACAATGAACACTACTACAAAACTAATTACATAACTATTTTTCTACCAATTCGCTAAAACATGCACCTACAATGAACACTATTACATAACTAATTACAGAATTAATTACAAAACTAATTACATAATTAATTACATAACTAATTACATAATTAATTACATAACTAATTACATAACTAATTTGCTAAAACATACACATACAATGAACACTATTACAGAACAAATTCACTACTAATTACAGAACAAATTCTCTACTAATTCGCTAATAACATCTATTACAGAACTTATTCGCTACTAAACACCTCCATGCACACACCACAATGCATTATCCGTCACAGTGAATGACAATGGCCGCAACTACACATCCACGATTTAAATGCAGATACAAACATCTGGGAAAATACAACCACAAAGAGTCATGCAGAAGCAAGGATCCAAACCAAGGAAAAGTAGAACCCCAACCAGAACGCAAACCATAAATTTTAGGCATTCAACGAATGGGCAAAGGCACTAGACAAATTCATCCATTATTACTGTGTAGAGACAAAAATGCAGAGAAAAAGGGGCCTTCAACGGTCACCGGGTTAAGTTGCGAGTGAGGTGATACAACATGGTGTGGGTTCAACCATCAAATATGAAACACAGAGATAAGAGCTTCGCCATCAATTAAATTTCAAGGTAGTATAATGCAGACAAGAAGGAATACGTAGAAATGTCCAGTGAGATATAAACATGAAATAAAAATGAGATAATACTATGTGTAAGCATGCTGACTTCATTTATAATCCTCATTCAGATCCAAGCATAAATTCCTAGTGCATTCTAATCCACAAAATAACGATTGTACCTTTGCCTTATTGCCTACCTCGAATGACGTCCGCGCGCTCCGTGCCGCTCCCGCTCACCGACCGTCGATACCTCACCAGTACCTCCCAGCCAACGCTAGGGGTACTCTGCTTCCCCCTTAGCCCCTCGAGCCGCAAAGGGGCGACACACTATCCAGATGGTAAGTCTAGCTCCCAGCTCGCCTCGCAAGGCCGAGCTACCACTCCTATCCGAGCTGGGAAATCCTAACTCCTCACAAGTAAATCAGTCAAGTCACAATCCAACAACGTAATGTTACACTAACATCCAATCCCTTCTTCCTTCTCTTCCCTTTCTTTTATAGAGTTTTAGAACTTCCATCTTTCCCTAAATCTCATTTAATTTAAGTTTTAATAAAAATCTTCTAAAAACTCTCCTTCGTACAACTGTCATCCATCCCCCACGTTTCTCCATTCACTATTTTTCTTAATTTATTAAATTATCTTATTTCCCTCACCCAACTAGAGTTACTTCTATTTTTACTCCTAGGTGTCCCTAGATTCCCTTACAGGTTTTAAATACTTTCCCTAAAATGAAGTTGCTAATTTAGTTCAATTTAGAAGGTTCTTAATTGCAGATTCCTTACTATGTTGACCTCGCTTTTTACCATAATTTCCCCTCTTTCCCTTATTAGGTTTCCTCCATTCCTTAGTTTCCTAATTTATATTATTCCCTTCTTTCCTCTTTTAATTAGAGCCAAAAATGGCAGTTGCGCAAATTAACCTCTTTTCCTTTTATTAATAATTTAATATCTTTTACACTTTCACAAGTTAAACAATTAAATTCTTCTTTACAATTTTAAATCCACTGATTTTAATTGAATTCTTACACTCTTCATTTTACGCCAAAATTTTATGAAGACTAAAACTATTACTTAAGTGGTTTTTAGTTTAATTTTTATTTTTTATTTTATTGTATTTTAGGGTATTTTTCTTAAGGTTAGACAAAATTTTACCCTAGAGATGTTTTTAGACTTAGGACTTAGATTCTGAACTGGGCAACATTTAATTTGGGAAGTTGTTTAAGAATTTCTTAATGTGTTAAATGTCTTAGGGCCATATAGGTTTGTTCCTTCATCATCATCAACATGACGTGCCCTTCAGAATGCACCACGTTCTCCAAGGGTGCCACTTGCCTCATCTGTTCCTTTGTGCGACGTGCCCTTCAAGATGCACCACGTGCTCCAAGGGTTCCACTCGCCTCTTGAATGATTGGTAGACATCAATAACCCCTGGAGTCAACACTCCACCAGGTGAAATTGTGGGAGACTAAGGGATTCTGAGGAATAAGGCCCCCACCTTATTGCGCACCCCTTAGAATCATCGTGAGCGACTGTCACAGTCTTCCCTCACGACATCGTGGGTCCTCTTGAACTTGGTAATTGTTAACCTACAGTTCGAGCCATGGTGGGAGTGCTAGTAGGATGTGGTAGGGTTGTTGTCCACACCTCTCCCTCAACCTCTCTGGTAGTCATGTGTGTGTCCCCTTTACTCCATATGTAAGTCTGGTCGACAAGCTATCGTCAGCTTGCATCATCAACAATCATGTCAGAACATGTCCGCATCATATCATCTAATCAAATGTACTAGAATCACAGTAAACAATCAAACCCTAATAGCACACTCCCTGACTTGGTTCGGAGTCCAAGGGGTTACGTTGATGCCTCTGCATCCTCAAGGTCCAAAACCCTACACACTCAGTACAACTGAGTTAATAGCACCTGTCTATGTCAAAGAAGTAAACATCATGTTTTCTACCATAATGCATCATAATCAAGGACAAATGTTTTAATATCATAATAGTCCGGATCAATTGGGAGCAAGTGTCCTCAAAGAATAAGTTTTCTCAGTGCGCCAGAGCGGGATGTTACAGTGCCAGATCGGGTACCGGATCGAGTGTTGGAAGGAGTACCTGACTAAGTGCTGAAAGAAAAAAATTGATGCGTTTTTGCTCTGTAACACCAAAAAACATGAATCAAATCCTTGGAAGCATAAAAACATGATGAATCGTACTCAATATTACCATTAAACACGAATCATATGTACCTAGTGTAGATCATATCGTTTTAGCATAAAATTCTTCAAAAATCTCCTTCAAAACATGAAACACACATATGTACATTCGGAAAAAAGTGTCTAATAATTGTCATAAATTGATCATATCTCAGGCCCAACAATTGGGTTCCTTGGTCATTTACTATTTCTCGTGGCACACCAAAGCGAGTAAAGATTTCTTCAAAAATAAAATCTACAACATATTTTTCACTACCAGAATATAAAGCTTTAGCTTCCACCCATTTGGTCACATAATTTGTGCAGACCAGGATATTCTTCTTCCTTCGAGACATAGGGTTAATGGGTCCTACAAAATCGAAAGCCCATTTCTCAAAAGGTTCAATTACTACCTGATCTTGGAGAGGCATCTCATCAACTGTAGTAGGTTTTCCCATCCTCTGACAATCATCACAGCTGGCCACATACTTCCTTGCATCCTTGAAAATATTTGGCCAATAGTAGCCGGACTGTAATATATTGTATCCTATTCTTTTATCAGCAAAATGGCCTCCACATGGGCCATCATGACAAGCTTTGAAGATGCCATGCATCGCATCCTCCCGGACACACCTTCTGATCACCAAATTAGGCCCATTTTGGTATAAACAATCATAATGCCACATGTAATTGGCACTCAGCTGGATAATTCTCTATTTTTCTTAGGAGGATAGATTCTGAGGTACATTTCCTATTACAATATGGTTGGCTACATCTGCATACCAAGGAATGTAAGTAGAAATAGAAAATAGATTCTCATCTGGAAAATTGTCATCTACTGGTGCATTATCACCTATATGAATGAGTCTAGACAAGAAATCAGAAACTAAATTATCTCTTCCATGTCTATCAATGATGGTGATATTGAATACTTACAATAATAACAACCATCTAGTCACTCTAGCATTTGTAACAGGTTTGTTCATCAAAAATCTGATGGCTGAGTGGTTTGTATGTACAAAACATTCATACCCTGTTATGTAGTGTCTGAACTTATTAATGGCATGCACTACTGACAATAATTATTTTTCAGTGTCAGTGTAATTTACTTCAGTAGGTGAAATATTTTTGCTGACAAAGTATATAGCATATGGAATCTTGCCTTCCCCTTTTCCTAAAATAGCCCCCAAAGCTGTATTTGAGGCATCCGTGCAGATATGAAAAGGAAGAGACCAATTTGGTCCTCTTAAAATAGGGGCACTTGAAAGCTTTGTTTTTAAAATTTCAAAAGAAATCTGAGATTGTTCATTCCAACAAAATTCAGCCTCTTTTGCTAACAGTTTGAACAGTGGGGCATCTAGGTTTGTAAAATTCCGAATGAACCTCCTAAAATGATTTAGATACAATAATTTATTTCTTGAAACCTAGTACTTGATGCATTTGGCCAAAGTTGTAGCATACAAAAGTTTACTCATGAAAAATTCTACTCTATAACAAGACTCACTGAGTATGACAACTACTTAGCAAGTATGCATTGCAATTTAGGTCAAACTCACCCCATTTTGGTCAAACTAGTGAGTTATTTCTGAATTTGTTGTGTTTTTCAATGTTATCACTAAACTTATCAAGTTACCGTTGAGTTTAATTTCTAATATTTGTCACAAGGGGCTTGAATGATTAGTTAAGCGGGTTTGGTGATATACCCCCTCCACCAGGATTCAATTGCCCAAAAGTGTGACATGTTTAGCTTCTCCTAAAGGGAGGAGACATGGCCACCTATTAGCTTGGTGTACGTAATGGGAAAAGTTCCTAGTCCCTAGTGTTGTCGAAATTATACTTCGTTATTGATTGGGCAACGATCATAGTGAAAGGAAGTTCCCAAAACTCTTTTGAGTTTATGTTCCATGATTTTTTAATAAGGTGGTTTAAGTTCCCAAATTGTCAATGGGGACATAATTGGTTGGTTAAGCAGGGGTGGTGATATAACCCCCACCAGGTTTCAATTCCCCAAACAAATGACACATTTATTTAGTCCAAGGGGGGCAGTAGGGGATGGCTGCACAAAGGCCCGATATACCCCCCCACCAGGTTTCAATTCCCCAAATGTGTGACATATTTAGCTAGTCTAAGGGGGGTGGTAGGGAATGGTTGCACATAGGCCCAATCGACATAGGTGATGAATAAAGTTCCTAGACCCTAGGGTCATTGACATTTCACCTCGGTGTTGATTGGGTAGTGATAATGGCGAAAGGAAGCATTCAAAAATTTCCTTTAAGTTCCTGAATTTTGTTGAGTTCACGTTCCGTGATTTTTCAAATAAGCTCACTTAAGGCCAAATTTTGCACCAAGTAGACTCCCCATTTTAGAATCACCGATTTTTTTCCCAGTCCAAATCATGTGACTTTTCTTCAATCTGTCTTGAACAAGGATTTTTAAACTGACAACTCCATGAAAATTGCAAAATAGAATAATACATTTACAAGAACAAATCAACTCCAAGAAACATGACCATATATCAAACAAACATAAGCTTCTCACCCATACCATTAATCTGTCATTCAGACCTATTATGTCTCTCAATTTTCCGTGTAATAATAATGGTCTCTCCTACAACATTTCCACGCAAGGAGATGTTTATCCATCCAGACTCTTCTCCCTGTTTGACATAGTCACCAATATTTGATGCTCTTCCTAGTAACTGTAGAAAAATCAATCATTTGTATTCATATAGACACCATATTCATTCTCCAGGGTTCACTTGAATTCTTAATAACAAAACCTAACACATGATATATACAAAATGGAGGAATATCAACTTGGGGTTCTCCAACCAGGCCTATTGCAATCACACATACTACAGATCTTTTCCCCATTCTGTTCAGACCAATTATAAGGTTGATTCATGACCTTGGCCTGGATTTTATGTGGTCATAGGTCATGAAGTTGTGCATCTCAATTTCGACTATGTTCCCCGAAAAATAATCATCTTCTCCCTTGGACAGATAAAACAACAGATTGCAAAAATTAAAAAATGAAAAAATAATTGCACTCTATTTTCTTCACATTATCCATATTTCTTCTTTAAAAGGAATTAAAACCCTGAATGCAATCCCTGAAAGTTGTAGAGTGAATATTTTTAGAGAAGAAAAAAGGGGATTGTGGAAAATATTGAATGCATACCTCTTGAAAGATCTTTTGGCCCACTTGGAAGGTGGTTGATTGTTCGTACCCATTGCTACATACCCCATTGTTTGATTATATTTGTTTTAACGCTATGTTTTCATGACAATGCAAACTCTTCTTTTCTCTCCTTTGCAATATGCTCTGATACTAAAACAACTAATATTTTCGCTATAAACAAAATAATAAATATGTTCCGTTATTAAAACAATTAGAAGCTTAGGGTTGGGCTAAGTGTTTTCAATGACTTTTAGTGCTAAGTCGATATCATCTTTTGTATTTGGTTTGTGATGATGTAGCTATCAATTAAATTGTTACTTTGTGAAATTGTATAGAAAGTAGGAACGCCATACAAATATGTTTTTTTTTTTTTATAAATAAAATTGTGATTTTGTTTATAAGCATGGTGTGAATAGTGAGCTTTTTTCTATTTTTTGAGAAACTTCTTTTTATCATTTCACCCTTTAGTTGGTTTAGGATTTTCTTTTTATGCAGTGTGTGCATGTGACTAAGAATATTTATGGGTTGTATGCATGTGCCATGTATATGAATAAGAATATTTGGGGAAAATTATATGCAATATCTTGAAATTATTTCTACAATTAGTATCTGACTAAGAACAGTTTTGCATTGTATGTGCACAAGAAAGGTTGCAATTCCTAAGGGGAACACAATGGAAATGATAATCAAAATGAAAGGTCCCATTACCCCTTTAAATTTAGTCTTTCCTATTTACAGGAGCCTGATTTCAATTTGCTTATTCAAAGATTGCTCTAGGAATGAACATGCTCTATGTCTCAAAATTGTGTCTGCTATTAAAGAGATTCCAAGTGACTATATAGAATCTCCATATGATTTTCTTCTTAATCCTATATGATTTGATGAGAGACTGATTGGATTTTTTGATGGTGTTGATGCAAGAGGTGAATGTGGTATTGGTATAGTATTAAGGCTGAATGGGTCTCATTACTACAGACTATTTCTAGCTATTGTTCACGGAAGCAACATTAAAGATGAACTTCTTGGCCTTTGGGGACGTTTATCCTTTTCCTCTTATCTTCACATCTATGATATTATGGTGGTTGGGGATTCAAATATTATTCTTGATTGGTTTGAGGGCATATCTCGGCTTCAGGGTCTCTCTCTCCTTACCTAGAAGCATCAAATTTTGGAGCTAAAACATCAATTCTCTTGGATCCAAAGTTTTCATGTCCATAATCAATTCAATACGTTGGCATATTATCCATCAAAGGATGTGTGGTGCAAATCTCCCCATTTTTTAACAACAACAAACTAGATCAATATTTTCCATGCATATTCCATTGAATCCACCTAAGATGTGTGTTGTTGTTGCTTCTTTGCATAGAAAACATGAAATATAACCAATAGAGAAAGGAGTGCACATGATCCTAAACCCACATGAGATGTGTGATGTTGTTTCTTCTCTACATAGAAACCACGAAACATAACTTGTTGCTTCTTTTCATAGAAACCACGAAACAAAACCAATAGAGAAAGGAGAGCACATGACCCTATGCACACCTTGAGAGTATCCTAGTTGGAGTGGGAGGGAAAATTAAAATAAAATATAAGAAGCATGCATTTTTCCCATGAACAATGGAGAGCTTTGAAATTGTAGCCAAACTAACCAACTATGTCATTTGATTTAATTCGAAGTTATTTATATTTTTTTTCCATGATCTTTTCATATGAACCCTTTAAGGCTTTTTATATTTTTCATGTTAACACCATGGAAGACTCCTAATGATTAATACGATTAAAGTGGTCATTATCATCAATATGTTATCATATTTGGGCTTGAACTTCAAACTTTTGCAAAGTGGTAGAATAAGAAGATTTGGATTTTCATGGCAAGTACATTTTTTAATGAATTGTTTTTTTAATTTTAGTTGGAGGTGTTCATAAAGGTAGTTGTGGCCTACTACATTATGGTTGATTGATTCTAGGATAAATATTTTTGTTTTCTTGAATTTATTGTTACTTTTCATGTGAATTATGTAAGTGTCTTATGTGAATGCCAATAAGAATAATAATTACATGAATCACAGCATTAGATACATATATCTTGTGGCTTTTTGGAATAGTTTATGTAGCTATAAAGTTACTTTTCCTCCTATCACACATTGTTTGTGAGGACTCGTCCACAACATCATATAATCCTCAATATAACATGATCCTTATGTCAGAAGGCGCATGCAAAGAGGTAGTTCCCCCTACTAACATAATAGTTGTTTTGTTGCAGGGTGATTATGATTGTTGGCTTAACCTTCCCCTACCTCCTTTGTGTGACATATGTACATGTGAATAATAACATGAATAACAACAATTGAATATGGATATCTTGTGGAATATTGGAACAACTTATACAATTATAAAATATCATTCTCTTCCTTCTTTTGCATCGGGATGATGAGCGCTCAAGCATATCTTGATGTTCATTAGGCACTAAGATTCTCACCATGACTTGGGACTTCAAAATCTTGATTCATCATTGTGTTGAGAGACACATTTCATAGAAAGGGGGTGGGGTGATGATCAACATTGTGTTTGTGTGTATATGTGTAGCATCATAAATAAATTAAAAATATATAGTTGATGTGAATACTTTGATCTCGAGTCGACATATATCTCTTTATTGATGTATATTTTTCTTATATTATCACATTTATATAATTTTTAACATTCTACATTGTCATAGATCCATGTTAACCTTGGAACCATTAAGCATTGATACAGTTAAAAAATAATTGAAATGAAAATGTCAATATAGTTAAATAGTCTTTGGTGTTAGAAAATGCACTATTTGTGTTGTCAATTTCGTGTCATTTTCTGAAGTCTAAAAGAATTATAATAAGATGGAGTCTAAAATCTAAATTCTATAGCCATGAAAATGAGTGCTCGTATTAGGATATTTAGACACTTGAGAGTTGGTTATGATCAACTTGGTCTAATTTGTTTTTAGGTAAAGTGTGTTTCTTTAGTGTGCTTTTGTAACTGACTATTTTGATAGTCATGATTTTGTTCTAGACATAAATTTATATGACAGTTCTTCTTCTCCCTGATATCAATAACACTTTATCCATGACTCGACACTTGATTGGTCCATTATATTTATTTAAAAAGCATGGAGGGTCATTTGAAAACAATCAATTGTTGAAAGATGTCCATGCAATCTATTTTATTTTTGCATTAAAATGTTGGTTCATGTTGCCATGTTGACGAGACCATGAATTGTTTCCCTCTTTGAGGGTTTTAACCACATAAACACCGGTACACTAATATTTGTTTTGTGTGAGTGAGGTGGATTCTACTTTGTAACATCAATTTTTTGGTAGCCTTTTTTTATTTGACTCACACCCATCCTAATATTTACTTTGTTGTTGGTCTTGTTGCCTAGTACATGTAAACATCCCATGAGAGCCATTGGAAAGAAACACATAGGATACTTCAATCATAACAGGTGTTGGTATCATTCTAGGTGGTGGATCCTCCTACTGCAAAGGATCATCCTGAGGTTGTTTCTCATCTGGAGCACTGCCATCAATGCCTAAAACTAAAGAAAGACAATTTTCAAAGATAAGACTTTTAAAGGGAACATTTTCGTATTAAACAGTAGTAGAAAACAAGAATAACCTAAACAAATGCAACATGAATTCAAATAAACAAAATAGTAGTGATGTGAGTTATAAGAATTAACAAGAACATTGTGAACAAAAGAAAACAAGCATAATTGAGTAGAAATCAGAGTCAAACAAATTATTGAATTCTTTTGTTACAAACAACATTGACAATATCATTAACCACCATTTATAACAATATTGACAATATCATTAACCACAAATTTCCATTAGTTGAACTGAACCCTCCAATTTCCCCACGCTCGTCATCATACTTCCTGGAGTCATTCTTTACATCCTTCAGAAGTAGTTGAACTTGGGCCAACATCAGATAGCTGGGATCATTTTCGAAAGTATGAGTCCCATGTTGGACACATTGGCCACACTGAGAGGGGGGTGAATCAGTGTAGGGATATTTTAAAAACTTCCCCTTCACAAAACTCCTTAGTTAACAATCACCAATTACTCATCACTTATTGCTGTCATTTATAACCAGTCAAATGTGAACATACATCAACAACATATACCAACAACATATACCAGCAACAAATATCATCAATAAGTCATCACCACAAGGAACACAAAGAACATAAGATGTATGTACAATTTTATTTTTAATATGGACTACAATCCTCGGGTTATCAACAACAACTGAATAGAGTTACACCTCCACAAGAGCACCAACTCTACAATGAAAGAGTCAGCTTACACAACTCAACACCAAATAAGAAGAGGAATCAATCCTCAAAAAATACCAATATGTCAAAAGGTACACAACCTGTCAGTAGCGCAGCATGCGTATGTATGCGTCCTACAAGTAGTACTACTCACATATGTACACGACCAATCTGTACTACAACCTGCATATGCCTTTTAAGTAATTAGGGTTTTCTTTCTATGAAAAACTCAGACCCGTTGCATCCTTCAATCACATATACTTATGTCTTTCATTCTCCAATAAAAGCACATCTATTCTCTCCCACAACTTACTCATGCTCCTCAACCATACAATATGAATGTTACTTAATCATGTATAAGCAACCAATATACTATGGAAATCATATCAGTACTGAACCATAAGAGTGCTACTCACTCTATCAATTAACCAACATAACCATATCACAATATCCATACCAAGAATGCCTTAAGCATTCACCATACAATAAACAAGAGTATCCATCAAGATAACTATGTAACCATACTCGAGTTTCTATGGAAGATTTGAGCCCATAGGATGCAGATCTAAAACTTTCTTTAGACTTCAAGAACCTGGCATCAACTCACATTCAAGTCTCCATGACTTCATCCAACTATACATGCTCTATCCCACTGTTGCTTGCGTACTCCTTCAGAAACTAGGGCTTCTGAACTTCCGAAACGTTTTCCATCATGATCTTAGACTTACGAAAATTTTGATGCGTCCATGAGATCCTCCAGTCAATCTCTATCTCAGAATAGATCTTCAAGCTATGCTCAAGATATTATTTTCACAGGAGACCCTTGCTTCTTATTTATACTCTCCAAGTAGCTTCCTTAGAAGCATCTTCTAGGCCACTTTGTCCACATAGTCACCTATGCCTAACTTTGTTCAATTTTCCACTTGTCCATATATCCAATAGCCACTTGACCACTTAACCCATTTTCCTCATTTTAGGGTTAACCTTCTTATAAAAACTTTCCATAATTAGAAAGTTCTCCATTTACTTTATTATTTAAATAATCCTCCTTGACTTTGTCACTTCACTTTATTATTTAAATAATCCTCTTTGATTTTGTCACTTCACTTTATTATTTAAATAATCTTTTTTGACTTCGTCACTTCACTTTATTATTTAAACAATCCTCCTTGACTTTTTCACTTCACTTTATTATTTAAATAATCCTCCTTGACTTTGTCACTTCACTTTAAATAATCCTCTTTGATTTTGTCAGTTCACTTTATTATTTAAATAATCCTTTTTGATTTTGTCACTTCACTTTAATATTTAAATAATCCTTTTTGATTTTGTCACTTAACTTTATTATTTAAATATTCCTCCTTGACTTTGTCACTTCACTTTAAATAATCCTCTTTGACTTTGTCACTTCACTTTATTATTTAAATAATTTATTCTTTGCAAGAACTTTGACTTTCTTTGACCGTTTTGGGCTTCAAGCCAACATATGAGGGTCCTTCAACTTCATAAGGCCATAACTCTCAAATCGAGAGGAGTTATGTGATGTTCCACATACCACCGGAAATGGCTTGACAAGAACTATCCATATAGGATAGTTTCACTAAAAAATTCATTGATATTCATCTCATTATTCCATAATTAAGCATGGGTTCTCTAACCATACTTCTAGGATAACTCAACTGCAAAGCGTCTTCCCGTGAGGGATTTCACCATAAGGGGACCACTTTGGAGTTCATCACAAAGCGTATTCCCATGAGGGATTTCACCATAAAGGGACCACTTTGGAGTTCATCCATTTGTACAACCATGACATGAAATAATGAGTCATCTTTACATCAATCCAACTATGCATCATATATCAATGACAACTCATTGATCCATATTCATCTATGCATATGACTATGAATCCTCTTGACATCAATGCATCGACATCAAGGTCAATACATGATCCATCAATCACTACATCAATATACTATGACAAGACATTATTCCTTTGACATCAATCCTTTGGCATCAATGACAACATGATCCAACATCCCCAGTATCATTTTCTGAACAGAATAATATTTTCCATGGGGCTCTTTGTGGTATGGGAGCCATTGGAAAATGAGTTAAGGCCATTCAAGGTTGTGAATTATCACCAGATCGTAGAGAAACAATGTGTTTTTCTTCCATATTTTGTACTCTTTGTTTACTCGGTTCTCCTCCATCTCACCCAAAAATTATTCTTCATCATTCGCCATGGATGAAAGATCCCAACTGGGGTTTTGCTTTGGATAACTAGATTTGGTGAGGCTTTCGGTTAGATTTTAACGTGTTTTATTTTTTGGGGGTTTCTCTGAGGGTATTCATGGAATGAAATATGCCTAGTTTCAAGTCCCATGAATTTGAAGTTGAATTTGAATTTCAGGTTACAAGTGGGGTCTTACCTTTCCTTGACATGTCATGCTTTGCCATGCATTGTCATTCCTTACCATGACTTTCCTTGCAATGCCTTGCCTTGCCATGATTTCCCTTACCTTGCCTTGCCATGTCTTGCCTTGACATGACATGCTTTGCCTTGGAATTCCTTGCCTTGCCATGCCTTGCCCTGACAAGCCTTGTATTTCCTTGACATGCATTTCCTTGACATGTCATGCATTGAAATGCCTAAATCATTGATTAAATATTTTATAGTTGATGGACATATCATAGGATTTAAAACACATGATTTTCATAATTTTATGAAGGTATTATATATCATCATTTATATATTCTGATATTCTATTGTGTGCGAATTTGTTTTGTAAAATTTCATCACATATAGTCACATTTTGAAGAAATTTCAATGTTGTCCCCATTCACTGCTCATTGTGTCAGTTCGGTTCATGACATTACAAATGAGCGTTTTGGAAGAAATTCCATGAAATTTCAAGATCATTCTGACCAAGATTCTATAGATGGGAATGATGAACGATGAAAATGATTAGACCACATAATGAAGGTTCATGCAAACGTGGAGGATGTTAAAGATTATGTGGGGATGTTAGGCATCCTTGATTATTGAAACCCTCGCATACCAGAAAGGCATGTGTCTCATATAACCATGTCAAATTTTGAACTAACCCCTAACCCCTAAGCCATTAACCCTTAAATCCTTAATCCATAATCCCTAAACCCTTAAGCCATCAAACTTAGTTAATCATGACAAATACCTTAACAAAAATCCCTAAATCCCCTAACCCCCAAGACATAGACCCTAAAATACTAATCCGTAATCCCCTTAATCCACAAACCCCTTTGACCTAAGTGTTGGATTACTGAGAAGGGTGGGGGTGAATCAGTAATAGTGCAATTATAATCCTTTTTATCCAAATTGATCCAAGTGTTATATCAAAGTAGTATTATTATCCAATAATGAGCAGTAATAAAAGAAAAATCACACACATACATAGTACACCAGTGTTTTACGTGGAAACCCAAATCGGGAGAAAACCACATAATTATTTTTCTTATATGTATTGAAGAATTACATTCATTGGAAGCACCAACTTCCTTTGTTTTCCAGCTGCAAATGGAAGGAGGCTCCAACCCCCTAGATTCTCAAGCTACAACATGAGGGAAGCTCCAACTCCCCAATTCTCTGGATACAACCAGAAGGAGGCTACAACCCCCTATGTTCTCCGGCTACAACCGAAAGGTGGCTACAACCACCTGTCCTTGCCCTGTCCCGCCACCCTGAAGTAGAAGTATATTGATGGAACCACTGTTAACCTATCACTGTGAGATATACCACTATAAACATGTACCAATAAATATGAACCATGCATCAACCATGCATCAACCAACAACTCAACCTGTAATCAACCTGTACCATAAACAAGTGCATCAACCATGCACCAACCTGTACCAAATAACTTGTAATCAACCTGTACCATAAACAAGTGCATCCAACCATGTACCAAG
>JZKD02S1222448.1:325211-344186 GCA_000966675.3 Picea glauca | reverse complement strand
AACCACTTTGACTACTTTGACCTTTTGGGGCTTCTAGATGACATGTGAGGGTCCTCCAACTTCATAAGGCCATAACTCTCAAATCGTGAGGAGTTATGTGATGTTCCACATACCATCGAAAATGGAATGAAATGTACTATCCATATAGAATAGTATTGTCTGAAAATATATCATAACTAATACTGTTACCCATCAAACAAACTTGGGTCCATTACCCAAACCTGGGGTCTCCAACCTCTCATGGCCATAACTCTCTAACTGTGAGGAGTTATGTGATGTTCTACATACCACCGGAAATGTCATGAAAGAACTATACATATAGGATAGTTTCCCTGACAAATTCAATGTCCTTCATCTAATTATTCCACAATCAAGCATGGGTTCTCTTATTCCGCAAAGCGTCTTCCCGTGAGGGATTTCACCATAAGGGGACCACTTTGGAGTTCATCCATATTTACTTCTTATCAACCATGAAAAGACAATAATGAGTCATCTTTACATAAAACAATCTTGGTTCCATTACCCAAACCTTTGTGTTGCGGGGCTTTCTTCAAGGGTTGACATCAATGACAACCAACCTTAATCAACACTAATCACTTAAACATTAATTCCCTAGCTCATAATCCCTAGGATATTAACCATTAAACTATATAAACCATAAGCGCCAAATCCCTTATCTCTTGACTCTTAATCCCTTAAACCTAATCCCTAATTCTCTTAACCCTTAATCCCTAAATCCTATAATCCTCAAAGCTCCTATCCACTTAACCCCCAAAACCTCAACTAATTAACTATTTAGGCACATCCGACGCTAAAACCCATTCACTTCTCACCATGTGACATTGATGGATGACATTGTTGATGTGTTGTAATACATTAATCCATGACATTTTAAGAGAGTTTCAACAAGCATTCCATATATGTGAATGCCAAATGATGACAATGAGACTACATGATGAACGTTTATGCAATTGTGGAAGATATCAAAGATTATGTGGGGACATATGGTATCCTTGAGTCTTGAAACCATAACATATTGTTAAGGCACGTGTCTACTCTAACCATGTCAAATTTCAACGCATGTAGTAACAGTTTGAATAAATTTCAACGTTGGCCCCATTCACTGCTCACCATGCGACATCAATGGATGACATTGGTGATTGGCATGTTAGAAGAGGTTCCATGAAATTTCAAGAGAGTTCCAACAAATCCCTAACTCCCCTAACCCCTGATCCATTGACCATTAAACCACAATACCTAATTAACCCTTAATCCCTTAACCTTAGTTAATCAATAATCCCTTAAAACAAAATCCCTAAATACCCTAACCCCTAAGCCATTGACCCTTAAACACTTCTAACTAATCCCTAATCGCTTAATCCATAAACCCCTATGAACTAAGAACTTAAACATTAATCCCCTATGCACTAAGCACTTGAACATTAATCCCCTAGCCCATAATCCATAATCCATTAACCATTAAACTACGTAACCCATAAGCGCCAAATCCCTTAGGTATTGACCCTTAATCTCTTAAACCCTAAGCCATAATCCATTAACCCTTAATCCATGTACCCAAAATCCCTAAATCCCATAATCCTCAAAGCCCCTATCCACTTAACCCCAAACACCTCAACTAATTAACTATTTAGGCTAATCTGGATACATCTCACGCTACTTCTGGTGAAATTTATGGCGCTAACTGGGGTGCTATATTAGGCGCTAAACGGGGTGCAATTTCTAGTGCTAAAGGGGGTGTTATTTCTGGCACTAAATGGGGCACAATTTACTACGCTAAATGGGGTTCAATTTCTGGCACTATTAGTGGCTAAATTTTGTGTTCGATGCAAAAAATGTCATGAATAGGTCCATCCTGATAAATAGCACCGACTTGTTTAAAACATTGATGAAAAACACAATAAAACCAACTTTGGAAGAAAAAAAGGGAGTAACAATGGGAGCAAATCACTAGGATTTTTTGTAGTGATATCTAAGACATCTCTGTACATTTCTTTATTATATCTCTTCTCTCATTTCATGCCAAAAATAATCTGGATCGGTGGTATCAAAGCAGGATACTCTCGATATTTGTTTAGTGCATGTCCCTGACGAGGTCCGAGTATAGAAAGTAGGGTCTCGAACTTGTCCCTCTTGAGGAAAATCTCTCTCGCATGCCAAAGAAACCCTCCATGGCAGAAGCAAAAGAAAAATGATGGAGCAAAATATTCTATTAATATTTTGCTTGCGAAAGCTCTCATGTGACAAAGGGACGAAATGATGGAAAATTTTGCCAACATCCTTCAACGCCTGCAAATAAAAATTGACACGTATTCATAAAGTGACCACTTTGGAGGCACCTCACCTTTCAAGGTACAAGTTAATTTTTATATCCTCATATTTGAAGGACAGATAGATGAAGATTCCCTAGAAAAATGGCTTAATCTGCTAGAAGTTAATTTCTTTGTTCACAATTTTTTTGATAGGGAAAATATCACCTTCACACTCATTAAGGTTGTACTCCATGTCAAACATTGGTAGTAAACTTACTGGGATAAAATTTCCACAGAGGAGTCTAGAATATATGGGGTTGAGCCCACCTAAGATTTAGTTTTTGGATGCAATCAAGGAACAATATTAGCCTGTTGGTAACTATGATGACTGATACATCAGATGGACCATGCTATGGAAAGAGAGGGGCCAAGAAGTGCTGAATTTCATCAATATCGTCCATACCTTGTGCACCAATATGGGTATCAAAGTCTCCGAGTGACATTTGGTTCTAAAATACCATCGGTCTCTACACATATACATCCAAACTTAAATGTATTTTCTTTATATCTCATCACTCGATTATGCTTCTCAATATATTGTTAAAATCGAGCAGAAATTTAAGCACCAAAACAAACAAGAGTTCGGGTTTGAAAATACACAAAAAACAAAGTATGATACAGACGACCCTAACAAACAGCCTCCCGAAAACTAGTCCAAGCCACAGGAAAATAAGGGTCACGGAAAGACAAAGAAGGACACTAGAAAATGGTGCGATTTCCACAAAATCCCCTACACAAAATCAAAGACAAGGAGTCGAACCTTGATTTAGAATATGATTCAAAAAATATCGATTGAAGATAGATCATCGACATAGACCCCACTGTTATTGTCGCGATTGCTGCAATTCAACTAGAAGAACAAGCAAATCCTGAAGAGGGGAGAGTCTTTTTCATTCACAGATGTGGGTGAAGGGGACCTCATTGCATTTTATTGTTTATAGTGGAATATAGAATAGCCTCATCTCAACATAGGTCATCAAACTATTGGGGTTGTCGAAAATACCACACCCACAGTCATACAACATCGAGTGTCTTCGCTAGGGATGCGATCTTCGTGTCATCCAACAGTGTCGATTGTCATATGTCATCCAACCCTTCAAGGATGAGGTATTATGTTATGTTTCCCCACTGGATGTCTGTGATGTTTTCTTGGGCCAACAATATATGTGAAAGAACCATGCTATTTATGGGTCTCAACTCTATAGTGTCATTGTTATTCTAGGTGGTCATCTTTACAGAATACCAGAGGTAATTCCAATTATTGTCCCACCTAAATAGTGCCGCAAGGTAGTATCTTATACTACAAAATTCAGCTTCTTCACAATTTGTTCAAAAGGTCACCAGAAGGACACTACAACCACGACAACCTCAGACCAATTGTTGATTAATTGGGTTGGTTGTCATTGATGTCAACCTTTGAAGAATGTTCGGTAACGAATTCCGACAACACAATGCTTTAGGTAATGGAACCAATTTTGTTTGATGGATAATGGTGTGAGTTTTGATATATTTGTAGGTAAGACTATTCTATATGGATAGTACATGTCATGCCATTTCTATTGGTATGTGGAACATCACATAACTCCTCACGATTAGAGAGTTATAGCCATGTGAAGTTGGAGAACCCTCATGAGTCATCTAGAAGCCCCAAAAGGTCAAAGTAGTCAAAGTGGTTGAAAAGAAGAAATTATTTAAATAATAAAGTGAAGTGATGAGTGTCCTATAATTCAAAGCGGAAACAAAATAAATTATTTAAATAATAAAGTTAATGGAGAAATTACTAAGTGGATAAGTGGTTAGAAGTGGGTTAGCCCTAAAATAAGGAAAGTGGGTTAAGATGGTTATAAGGTAATTTAAATATTAAAGTGAAGTGATGAGTGTACTATAAGTCAAAATGGATACAAAATAAATTATTTAAATAATAAAGTTAATGGAGNAATTACTAAGTGGACAAGTGGTTAGAAGTGGGTTAGCCCTAAAATAAGGAAAGTGGGTTAAGATGGTTAGAAGGTGACCCCTTGAGGAAGCTACATGAAAGTATAAATAAGAGGCAAGGGTATTTCATATTTAATCACACTTGATCATATTGAATATATATGAGTAATGGAGGTAACAAAGGATATCTAAGATGAATTTCAGAGGGAAGGTGAAGTAAAGAAAGGCGAACTTCAAGGGAGGATAAATTCTTTTGACGATGCTTTCTAAGGTATGTTATTTACAGGTCATCTCACCATTTTCGTAATAAATTTGTTTATAAAATCATTTAGACCATGGAATTGGGAGGTCATTGATGAAATATATCCAAGTAGCGTTGATACAAATTTCAACTTGTGGGTCATTGTATTTTTGGAGTTACACTCCGTGGAAAATAGGGTTTATGGCTAGTCCCGAACTAATCTAAAACATGTGTTTCGGGTAAAAACGTCATAACGTCTTCATAAAAGATCCAAATTTAGTAATACCAAATTTATTGGTTAGATTACATTCTGTAGTATTTTTTGTACAATTTTCAGATCCATACAACAAATATCTTGTGCGAGGCATGCTATACACGTTCTCTCTCTAGAATAAGCCAAAATTCAACAAGGTATGCCATTTTTTCTATAACTCATTTTCTGAGAGGTTTCAAGTAGTGAAACCTGGAGGAATTTGATAAAAGACATTGAATAACATTGTGTAATATTTTCATATCTTTATTCATTATAGATACATAGTTATGATTATTTCAAGTTAGGGTTGTTGACTAATCCAAAATTAGTCATGTGAGACTAAAGTAAAGTTTGAAGAAAATGCTAGTCTCTTGTTGTTAAAGTTAAGGAAGGTTTGCAGGTATGTGATCGTATACACCAGGTATACTATAGAGTTACAAATAATATTTGGATGATGAAATTGAGGAAGGCTTATGGCTGAGCTACATGGTTGATATAAGTAGTTCATGAGTTGGCACATACATGAGGTGTATAGTTGATGATGTTGTTAGATATTGATGAGTCATATATTATGTGTATTTGATGCATGATTTGTACATATTTTGTGCATGGTTGATGCACTCGTTGAAGGTACATGTTGAGGTATATCTTGGTGCATGGTTGGTGCACTTTTTTATGGTACATGTTGATTATAGGTTGAGGTACAAGTTGGTGCATGGTTGATGCACTTGTTTATGGTACAAATTGATTATAGCTTGTTATAGGTTGGTTGGTTGCACATTAGTGGTACATGTTGTTATAGTGGCATATCTGACAGTGATAGTGTGAAAATGGATCCATCATTCTACTTCTACGTTAGGGAGGTTGGACGGGGTAAGGATAAGTGGTTGCATACACCTTCCGGTTGTAGCCGAAGAACATAGGGGGTTGTAGCCTCCTTCTGGTTGTAGCCAGAGAATTGTGGAGTTGGAGCTTCCCTTAGGTTGTAGCCTAAGAAACTAGGGGTTTGGAGCCTCCTTCGAGTTGCATATGGAAAACAAAGGAAGTTGGTGCTTCCAATGAATGTAACTCTTAAATACATATAGGAAAAAACATTCAGTGGTTTTCTCCCACTTTGGATTTCCACGTACAAACAATGGTGTACTGTGTATGTGTATGATTGCTCATTTGTTCATTGAAATTTACTTTGCAATTATTGGATGATAATGCTACATTGATATAACACTTGCATTATATGGTTAAAAAGGATTAAATTTCTCTATTATTGATTCACCACCCCCCCCTCCCCATGTCAGTAATCCAACAATTGGAATCAGAGCAAGTTCCTTCAAGAAATAGTTTAACCACTGGAAGGAGATCATGGATTATTATGATAATCGAGTAACACTGTTCAATGTTTAGAATGGTTTGAAGTATGAGATGTGGAGTGGAAGGATGGAAGTGTTTTTACAGGAACAAGGGCATTATATTTGTCTATCCGTTGTTACAGGATATGATAGTTCAAAAAGGGAAAAGAATACAACCAAGATGGAATTGAAGAAGAATAAAAAAGTAGCAATGGATTTTATCTAGGAAGGATTACCTAATCCGGTGAGAGAAAAGGTTGGTAATGTTCATCAACCAAAGAACTTTGGGACAAGTTACATGATATATATTCTTCACCCATCGTAGATTTAGAAAATTCCAAAGAAGATGCAAGTACATATCAAGAAGAAATATGTTCACCATGTCAAACAAATTTAGAAGATGAAGAGTACATAATCAACATAGATATGTTGTTTTGCTTTAATTGTGAAAAACAAAGACATCTTGAAATAAAATGCCATGAAGGAAATGAGACTGAAAAACTAATTGAAAAGGAAGACAATTATGAAGGAGAATTGATTAGTGCTTTATATGAACTAAGAGAAGAAAATAAGTCACTCAAGAAATAATTGATGAAACAAAAGGAAAATGTTCACAGTTTTTAAGAATCCCAACAGGTCATCGATAAGTTAAGAACTCAACTAGAAGAAGCCAGAAGGATCGAAGAAAATATTGAATATAAAAAACAGTATTTGGAAGCCAACATAGCAGCACAAAAGGAAGAAGCAGAAATGAGAGAGAAGATATTGACAGATCATATTAAGGAAAGAACTAATGATCTAAACTGGCTTGAGGGAAAGTTTGGTCAAGAAGAGAAAGGACTTGAAGAAGAAATAATCACATTAAAAATTCATCTTGAAGAAGAGAAAAGAATATAAGAAGTCATGAAGTCTCAAATAACGAAGAAAGAAGAAGAGGTTGAGAAGCTTGAAGAATAATTTGTCACATTGAGAAGTAAAATCGTCAAGCTCAACAAGAACGTTGAAGAGAAAAAAACATCCACATCAGTTATAGAGAATGAAGAGAAGCACTCTAGGTTGCTAGAAAAGAAGAATGAAGAAAATAGAAAGAGTTATGAAGAAGTACTCAAAGGAAGGAATCATGGTCAACCAAAATCTAAGAAAACTATTTAAGATACATCTTCAAGAAGACCATCCATGTTCAAACCAAAAAGAATCTTAAATCATGATCATGATCAGTCAATGAATAAATTTATAAGGACTACACCACAAAGAGGATCATTCACTCCCAAGTATGTTGTTAGGGTCCTAACCCACACATAGGTAGAACAATATATTCAGATGTAATGAAGGTCAATATTAATAAGGCCTTGCAATAAAGTAGAATAATTCAAATGTAAGAAGACCTAATAGAATCTTCCTCTTATAGAAGGATCTTCCTCTAGATGCTTCTTTTGATAGACATATTTAGTATAAATGGGAGTCGAGGGTATGAGAAACCTAGCTTGGAGATTATTGTAATAGAGCTCTGCTCAACTGGAGGTTGCCCCCTCGAAGAGGCTGTGAAAATTGCTCTCAGAATCAAAGTGCTATTTCTGTTGTTATTCTTATCTCATTTCAATGTTATTGTAGTGATTATTTTGGTTATATTGCTGTTATTATGCCATATCTAGCATTTTATTTATGTTCTGCATATTTTTATATTTGGTATATTACAAGTGGTATTAGAGCACTTTCCTTGGCAGAAATTCTGGATTTTTTTTTTCCAGGGTAGAGACGTATTCTGACATCTTTAAGCCACAATGATCTATCGTTACACACATAAACCCGCGGTTGAGGGATTCATACACGTAGGAAATACAAGTGGTTCTTAAGCGCACATTTGTTGGCCACCCTTGTAACCCCTGTTGGTACTCCTTCAAGTGGTAGCTCATCAGACAACACCTGTGTACGGATCAACCTAGATTTCCTGAAGCCCTCTTTAGATAAACCGATCAACCGCCTAACTGCTATAGTGCCACCGAGAACAACACTTGGGAAGATACTCTCTAGTACCTAGGTAGTCGGGTAGTACGACTAAGGGTACAGTCTATCCTCCTTAGTTAGTGCCCTGAGATATTGGGCCGAGTACTACTATTGGACCTGCATGTATATCAGAGAGCTATAGCACAGGGCAAACCCTTATCTGTAGAACCCTTGAATACCTAACCCTGGGGATAGAAACATAAACAAATTAAAACAGACAAGATCTATTGCCATGTAACTATGTTCGGATTGCCAAGTAAATACATATTTCTTTCTGGTTAAGCATTTGGGCATTTCCTCTCTGCAGTATTCTTTAGACTGGAGTATAACTCCACAGGTGAAAAAAAAAATAAAAAAAATCCACCATTGTTTGAGACCTATTCCATTGGATTCATCTCCAAATAACTGTGATGAAAAATATTTCCCAGGCCACAAGTGTAAAGAACAAAATATTTTTATGTCCATCTCCGAGGAGATTTCGGAAGAAGATGAAGAAACTCCCACTGTGTCTGAGTCACCTAAATCCACTGACATAACCCCTCAGACTCTTTTCAAAGTAGAACCATTCATTTCCCTCAATGATCTCACTCACTTCTCCACTCCCCAAACCCTCAATCTAATCGGTTACATCAAGCATCGAAAGGTCATGATTCTGGTTGATAGTGGAATCACCCATAATTTTATTCCTCACCGCACTGCCCAAGAAACTCATTGCTACATCCATGCCGTCAATAATGTCCAAATCATGATTTCCAATGATGGCTCCATGAAATGTGGAGGGCATTGTGAAAAATTGCATCTCCAAATTGGTGACTACCACCTGAAATCTCATATGTTTGCTATTGACATGGGCGGTTGTGAAAATTGTGTTGGGTGTAGACTAACTAAGGACTTTGGGTCCCATTCTCAAGGATTTTAAGGAATTAACCATGCAATTTGACCAAGAGGGCCACCAATATAAGTTCCAAGGCATCACCACTGGTTCACCTGAGATCATTAGTTTCCATCACATGGAAAAGATGCTCAAAATGGGTCATTCTCGTGTTATTAAAAACTCCATGCCATACAAGCAACAGAAACACCCTCGGTTCTGCAAGACCTCCAAGCCATCCTTTATAAACATCAAGTGGTATTTTCCACTCCCCAGGGATTCCCTCCTTCACGTGGTGTTCATGATCATTCCATTCCCCTTGTACCTGGAAGCCTTCCTCCCAATATCCTTCTGTATCGTCACCCCTTATCCAAAAAAAATGAAATTGATAAAATGGTTTAGGAAGGCCTTAATGCATGCATTATCCTCCCTAGTACGAGCCCCTACTCTTCTCCTGTGGTCATGGTCCTGAAGAAAGAAGGTTCTTGGTGAATGTGTCCTGAATTCCGTGACCTCAACAAACTTACCATTAAAGACAAATTTTCCATTCATGTCATTGATGACCTCCTCGATGAACTGAGTGGTGCCCAATTATTTACTAAACTTGATCTTCATTTGGGCTACCACCAGATATGTATGAAAGAGACAAACATTCCCAAGTCTACCTTTAGAACTCATGAGGGCCACTATGAGTTTTTGGTCATGCCCTTTGGCTTGTGTAATGACCCCTCCACCTTCCAAAGCCTCATGAATCATATCTTCCATCCTTTTCTCCATCATTTTGTCTTAGTTTTATTTGATGATAGTCTTATCTATAGAAAGACCTAGACATAACATCTTGATCATGTGGATCGAGTTCCCCATCTACTCTCTCAACACCAACTTTTCCTGAAATAGTCCAAATGTTCTTCTGGCTCCTCAGAAGTAGAGTACTTGGGTCATTTGGTTGGCAAGGATGGCATCATAGTGGATCCTAAAAAGATTGAATCTATGCAAGATTGGCCTCACCCAAATACTCTCAAAATCTTGCGTGGATTTCTGGGCTTAACAGGTTATTATCGCAAGTTTGTTAGGAATTATGGAAAGATTGCAACACCTCTCACTGCTCTCCTAAAAAAGAACTCTTTCACTTGGACTCCAGCTGCTGCTCAAGCTTTTTAAACCTTGAAGATGGCCATGTGCACCACTCCAGTCCTAGCCCTTCCTGATTTCACAAAGACCTTTGTATTGGAATGTGATGCTTTAGGGAAAGGAATTGGTGTTGTCCTTATGCAAGAGGTTTGACCTTTGGCCTTTACCAATAAGAAACTATCTGAAAGCAATCTGGGCAAATCTATCTATGAAAAGGAAATTTTGGCTATTCTGCATGCCATTGATTTGTGGTGCCCTTATCTATTGGGGAAATGCTTCCAAATTAAGACAGACCATCAAAGCCTCAAGTATTTTTCGAAACAACACATTTCCTCCTCGGAGCAACAAAAATGGGTGACTAAGCTATTTGGCTATGATTATGATTATCAGATCATTTATAAGAAAGGTAAAGAAATTTTATTTTGGATGCACTTTCCCGCAAATATGAAGATGAAGAATCCCTTTTTTCTCTTTCCTTCATTGTACCAGATTAGCTCCAAGCCATTCGCCAGGAATGGCTACAAGATCCCAAAAGTTCGCAGCTGATCCAACAATTGTAGTCCAATGCTCCAGCTCCCCCAGGGTACTCTTGGATCCATGATGAGCTTTGATACAAAGTCCATTTGTATTTAAGTAAACAATCAAATATTAAATCGACGATACTTTGAAAGATTCATGCTACACTGACAATGGGACACTCCGGGTTCACCAAAACCTATGATAGGGTCAAACATTCTTTTTTCTGGGATGGTATGAAACAAGACATTCACAATTTTGTCGCTGAATGTGATGTGCATCAACACAACAAGGGAGAAACAATAAAATCTCCAGGCACACTAAAACTGCTCCCAATTACATCTGCTATTTGGAAGGACATCTTTATGGATTTTATTACAGGCTTATCCAAATCGGGAAATAAATCAGTCATCATGGTGGTTGTTGATTGCCTTTCTAAGTGTGCTCATTTCTGTGCTCTTCAACACCCATTTACAACATTCATGGTGGCTCAAATTTTCATGGATCAGGTCTTCAAGCTTTATGGCATGCCACACTCTATTGTTTTTTATCGCGACCCAACTTTCACAAGCAATTTTTGGCAAGAGTTGTTCAAGCTACAAGGCACCCAATTGCATCTCAGTACAACTTATCATCCCCAGAGTGATGGTCAAACAGAAGTTGTGAAGAAGTGTTTGGAAACATATTTGAGGTGTTTTTCCTTGGAAAAGAAAAATCAATGGGCTCAATGGTTACCCCTAGCTGAATGGTGGTACAACACTTCATACCATATAACTACATGCATGACTCCTTTTGAAGCGGTATATGGCCAGAATCCCCTTTCAGTTCTCTCATACTTACCTGGTGTCTCGAAGGTCCATGTGTTTGAACAAACACTTACATCTCTAGAGGCTATTATCCATACTCTCAAAGAGAATTTAGTCATGGAACAAAATTGCATGAAGCAACAAGCAGATCAAGGTCGCTCTGAATTTCAATTGGAAGAAGGGGATCAGGTGTTTCTTCGACTACAACCTTACAAGCAGAATTCCCTCAAGGCTGAGCATTGTCAGAGGCTAGCGCCAAATTTTATGGTCCTTATACATTTCTCAAGCATGTGGGATAGGTGGCCTATGCTTTATCTTTTCCAAGTCATTCGAAGCTACATCCCGTTTTTCATGTTTCCTACATAAAGAAGGTGATCGGAACTAAGTGCTAGATTCAAACCAACATTCTTGAGTTAGCCAAAAAAGGATCCATTTGGCTACAACCACAAGCAGTTTTGGACCAGCGTGAGCATCTCCTGTGTTAGAGAACCATCAAGGAAGTGTTAATCCAATGGAAATATACAACTCCAACATATACCACTTGGGAACCAACTACCATTCTATAGCAATTTCCACATCTCAAGTCTTGAGGACAAGGTTGTTTTTAAGGGGGAGGACATGTTAGGGTCCTAACCCACACATAGGTAGAGAAGTATATTCAGATGTAATAAAGGTCAATATTAATGTTGGCCCTTGACCAAGTTTTGAAGAATAATTGGTCATATTTGACCATTTTGGGACTGTGATAGCTTGCCAAAGATGGAGCGCAACGCGAAGCAAGAAAGACCTATTTTTGGGTACCTTTTAGGGTTTTTGGGTTGATGTAAAGGGAAAGGGATGTTAGCCCATGGGTTTACCCACACTTAGTCCCATTTTGTAATCTATAAATAGATACTTAGGCAATGTAAGAAGTGGTAGATGTGATTGTTGAGTGCAAGTAGTAGTACATCTATGTGATGTATAGCTAAAGGCTTAATGCTAGTAGCTGGATCTGTGTGATTGGATGTGTATTGAAAGTTCTTTATGCATGATTGTAAGGATATTGGAAAGATAAGTGCAAGTTGTTGTAGTTTTGTGCTGAAGTGCAAGGAAGAAGGATCTAGCGAGCTGCGTAGATCTTCTGTCTTGTGTGAAGTAAGGGTCACTGAAGCTCTGTGCTGTAACCTCTTGACCAAGATAATATAAAGAAGATGAATTTGTGGACGTAGCCCTAGGGTGGGGGTGAACCATGGTAACTGTGTGTATTGTGCTCTGTGCTTCGACCTAATGTGTTTTCTTAGCTAAGTACTTGCTGTGATTAAATAGATTTAGTTATGCTCTGTTCTTATGATATATGAATGAATGCTAGATTTGATATATAATATTCTTAGTGCTTGATCTGCTGAATCTAATCTATATTTCTGTGGATAAGTCCTAAATAATGTTTATTCTAAGTATTCACTGTGATGCTCTGTGCTATCTGCAAAGTACCATAAGGGTTAAATATTGATGAATGATCTATGTTAAATTCCCTGTAAAATATATAATCATAGATCAGTGTCCTAGCTAAGGTTGCAGACACCTGAGTCTTGCAACCACCCCTGCCTCTACCTTGGGTGAGACTTCATCTGCTTCATAGGTGTTTTTGAAAGGGCCGATAGTTAGGGTTTGTTGGTGCGCTCTTGAGAGTTGAACCTCGGGTCTGCCCTTGTGCCAACAAATGGTTCCATTGCCGGGACCTGGAACTGTGATTGCTGGGAACTAAAGAAGAAAAATATTTGTGCAAAATAAGCTTTATGCGTAGATCTGTTTCCATAGTGCGCAATATTCTACTTTACCTACGAAGCTTTGTGCCGAGAAAGAAAGGTTAGATTTGAAGGAAAGAGATTAGATCTGCAAGGAAAGAGGTGGATACTGAAGAAAAGAAGTCAGATCTAAATGCTTTGTTCTCTAAGAAAGGCTAAAGTGAAATTTTCTAAGTTAGATATACAAAAAGAGGTAATATTTGTAAGCTTTGTGCTCTAATAAAGGTAATAATAGTTAAAATTTCATAGATCTAGAAGCTTTGTAATCCATAGAAGTAAAAGAAGAAAAAAAAATTGTTTCTAAAGTATGGATTTAGGTATGCTTGATAGATTTTGTCCTAGCATGAAAACTAGGGCATTGTTAGATGGAAGAACATTTGATATATCTGATAAGAATAATGATAGATATGTTATACCTATGCATAGAAAGAATTTTTGGACTAACAAATGGCTTCAAGATCCTAGAAAGAATTTTTTGTAGGCTAGCTACCATGACCATAGTGCATAGTACAAAAGAGGTTGGGGGTCATTTAAAAAAAAGAGAGGATTGACCCTATGTTACAGTTGCAAAAGACCAGGACATCTTTCTAAGGAATGCCCTGGGAGAAACCCTAGCTGCCTCTGTTGTAAAGCTACGGACCATGAAGTATTGGATTTCCCTAGAATGATTGCTAGGCTTGAAAAACTAAATATGGAACAAGCAAAATCCGAAGGAGATCAAGAGACTAAAATTATGGATGAACCCCAGAAAGGATCAGAGATCATGTTACTGAAAAAAAAGGAAACCCTAGCTAATCATAAGGATGTCAGTTTGTCAGAGATCTTCAAAGAAAAGGAGAAAATCGAAGTAAGAATAGGAGACTTCAACATTGACTGTGATCTGGATGAGGGAACACTGATGAACATTATGACAGAAAGAACTTGGGAAATCCTAGGAAGGCCTGCTCTGGTCCCTTCACTAGGAACCATCGGATTATTTAAAGGCAAAATTGTAATCCTATGTGGCAGAACTATCGAGATAGCTATGAATACTCATGGAACTTCGACAAAGGAAGATTTTGAAGTCATTAGATTTATTGAGGACCATGCCCCATTTCTAGCTTTTTTAGGAAAGGTTTGGATTGAAAAAGACCAAATCTAGAGGAAAGAAGAAAAGGAAGGTCTAGAATAGAAGAAGCAAGAACACATGGAATTTATGACTAGAAGGATTGCCTACTTGATGGAGGAACAAGAGAACAGATCTTCACTGTTAAACACCAACAACCTGGATGTCGAAGCTATAAGAACGTTAGAGGATCCACATAATACTAAAATATCTAATCCATATGATGAAGGAGTATTACCCTTGGTTCTGAAGAAAGACCCTAAGTAGCGCGAAGTGACTATGTCAAGAGAAGATAAGACTCAGAATGGAAAAAGGGTGACTGAGACTAAGCTCACTAGGAAAAAGGCTAGGAAGCTAAGTAATAAGAGGGCCAAAATCGGAAAGTTACAAAAGACTCCAGAGGAAACTTCGCAGAAGGAAAAATCACAAGAATTAAGCTTCGTTGAGATATAAGAACAACGACATCTGGCACTTTTCCATGGCACAACAATATAGCCATTGGACCGATATACTTGTTCAAATTCTACCCTGAACGGGTCAAAAATCAATTATGGGCTCCCACTAGACCATTGTGTTACAGGTATGAACTAACTGAGAAGGGAGGGGGGGGTGAATCAGTTAGTGTAGATTATTAACAATTTCTCTTGTTTTAACTTTGAATCATTAATCTTAGTGGCAGTGAGTCTTTACTGTGAAATTCAGTGTTATGAACATAAATCAGATAACATAAAGAATAGCAATCACACACAGCATTCACTCACAAGTATGAGACAGATTTTTCAAGAGGAAACCCAACCAGGGAAAAAAACTGATCTTCTTAGGATGTTAAGCAAGCTCCAACTGCGTTACATCTCATCTTTTATGAGCACCAACTCATAGAGGCTACAACCTCTGATTGCCAGCACCAACTAGCTGAGAGAACCAACTCCCACAGAATCCCAACACCCACTGGGTGGAAGCACCGACTTCCTTTTTACTTCAGCACCAACTGAGTGAAAGCACCAACCTTCATATTCCTTGCTGCTGATCTACTCTGCCTTCTTCATTGTCTCTGATCTGCTGCTCTGCTTCACTGTCCTTTGCAGCCCATTCTCATCTTCTTCTCCTGTCCCTTAGATTCTCCTCTTCCTTTTCTCACATTCAGAGCTCTCTCTCTCTCCCACTTCAACAACCCTTCAATCTTTGTCTCAGCACATTATATTATTTTTCCACATGCAGAGGTTTTCCTTGCTTTTCTCAACTCCAACTGCAGTTTCCTTTTTTTTCATTCTTTCTTCTGCTTGCATTCTCCCTGATTTTATGAACTGGCTCTTTACATGCCTCCTCTACGCATGCCATATCATGCAATGCTATGTTCTTTCTATATTAACAACCAGTCTAATTTTAGACTAAAAGTCCTTCCACCGTCCAGAGTGATTAGAGAAACCCAACTGGCAAAATCTTCCAGACTTTGTCAAAGCAGATGAGGGACCCCCACAAAACCCTGGATTTAGCAATGTTAAGCTCCGTTGATTGTGCATTATATCCATTTGATGCTGGCCACACCAATCACGTTGTGAATGGCATCATTCGTTCTTTTCTTAAAAAAATGATTGGTAACCCAAGGGCATTGTGAATGGCATCATTCGTGCTTTTCTTAAAAAAACGATTGGTAACCCAAGGGCGTTGTGAATGGCATCATTCGTGCTTTTCTTGATGCTGCTGCTAGTCATGGCCGTGGCTAAGGGAGAGCCAATGGGAAAAGACGTATCCTTCTTGGTTTTATTATCAAAGATCCCCATGGGCGAAGGCTGAACGGGAATGCCAATTGGGTCGCATCTATCTTCGCCATTGCCTCTGTTTCTGTTTCAATGGGGGCTCTTGAATCGACTGGAGCTTTCCTTCAAACATTTCAAATGGGTTTATGGCGCTTGAATCGACTGGAGCTTTCCTTCAAACATTTCAAATGGGTTTATCCCCCTTTTTTTTTTCTTGAATAACCTAACGCCCTTCAAAAATTTCAAATGGGTTTATGGCGCTTGAATCGACTCAATCATTTCAAATGGGTTTATTCCCTTTTTTTTTCTTGACTAGCCTAACGCAATGGGTCTCCTCTTGTAGAACAATTCGCTGAGTGGAACCCAATCTCAACATCCCCACTTGGATATTGCTCTGTCATCATCTAGCTATTGCTCTGTCATCATAACAATTCGCTAAGTGGAACCCAATCTCAACATCCCCACTTGGATATTGCTCTGTCATCATCTAGCTATTGCTCTGTCATCATAATAATTCGCTAAGTGGAACCCAATCTCAACATCCCCACTTGGATATTGCTCTGTCATCATCTTGTTATTGCTCTGTCATCATCTAGCTTCTTCTGCTAGTTCTCTTGTGTGTGCTCCATAACCAACCGATTTCCATCAATGACAACCTTGACATTCTGCGTCATCTCTGCTATAGCCATATTTCCAACAATCTCCCCCTTTGGCATTGATGGAAATATGTCTTTCATTGCTCCCCCTTTGACATCAAGGGAAAAGGGTTAAAATTTTCTCCTCAGGCTCCCCCTGACTTTGTGCACTCAACAGTAATACCTGGGAAAGGTATCAGCTCTGATCTCTATGTCTTTTCTCTTGCTGCAATTTTACCATGTTCAGTAACCAGGATTCTTGTGAAAAGATCCTTTGGACCTTCTCTCCTTTAATCAATCATCCATGCTCTGTCTTGTACACATCTGCTCCTGCCAATTACTACCTGAGGTACACTCGGTCAATCATGACTTCATCTTCCAATCCTATGTAGACCATATGGAGAGATGCCAACTCCCCTTGTCTAGAAGAGCTATGCATGCTTTGTCAATGATCCACCACTCTGTCTTTATGCTCAAACAAAAGACTCTTTGCATCTGCAATCTTCTTCGTTCTGCTGTACATCTTCAGATTTGTGCATGTCAAATATGTTTAGAGCTATGCTCCCCCTATCAAGATGACCCCAAGGACCCGGTCATTAGGAACCAATCTGGAATTATCTCAAAATCATTTGTGCTCTCTCTATGTTAGCTAAGAGAATGATGCACGTTTTATCTTCCTACTTGCAACAAACTGTGCAGACATCTAATTTTGCTCAAGACTGATTCGCAAATTTTATTCATAGTCCTCAATCTTCAATCTGCCTTCCATGCTTCTCTCAAAAAGTCTTATTATGCATGGGGTCTACCCTATTTTGAATGGCTGAACCAATACTTGCCTTTTATATAATTCAATACTCATAATAGTTTTAGATTCGATTTTATTACTTCAAGAACTCTTCTTATAAAAACGTCCATCTTTGCTGCTCATGACCAAACTCAACATAGCTGCAATCATATGTTCAATACTGGTGCAAATCATAAAGACCAAAGTGTCTCTTTTGAAAATAAATCATTATCTTCTTATCATACACAGATTTATGGTCCTTCTGAAATTCTACATAAACTAAAGAATTTATTGCTCAGAACTTCAAAATTATTTTCTTTCTTTTCAGTATTAAAAACATTTCTTTCTTATCTGTAGAAGCATTTCTGCCACTTATGTTTTCTGGAAAATTCTCAATAACATGCTTTAATTTAATGTGTCTTGAATAGACACCATTAACATGGGTTGACAATTAATAGTTTTTCTGCTTTTGTTCCTCTGACTTCCAAAAATAAACTCATACTAGACTATCTATTAAGCACACGCTCCCCCTGACAAAGTGCAGAGGTTAGTTCGAAGAGGGTAGGACACACATCTTCTGTCTGAGATATTCAAACTATGCCTTGGGTAACGATTTGGTAAATAGATCAACAATCTGCTCCATGGAGGGAATGTACTGCAACTGTATCACTTTGTTGGCAACCTGATCTTTTAAGAAATGATACTTCAGAGGTATATGCTTTGTCTTGGAATGAAGAACTGGATTCTTGGAAACACTAATAGTACTAGTATTATCACAATGAAGATGAATGGGTTCTTCATATGTTACCTTCAAGTCCACAAGAGCTTGGATCATCCATATTACCTGAGTACAACATGCAGCAGCTGCAATGTATTCTACTTCTATGGTAGACAAAGCTATAGAGCTTTTCTTCTTTATTAGCCATGCAACTAACGAATCACCCAAGAAGAATGCACCTCCACTAGTGCTCTTTCTCTCATCTAAACAATATGCATCTGAATATGCCATCAGCTGAAAATTTTGATTTCTTGGGTACCACAAACCATAAGACAGAGCGCCTTTCAGATATTTGAAAATTATTTTGACAGCTACTAAGTGACTCTGTTTAGGGGCAGCTTGAAATCTTCCGACCATCCCAACAACATGCATTATGTCTGGTCTTGTTATAGTGATGTATAGAAAACTTCCTATCATAGATCTGTACAGCCTTTGATCCACTTCTGCGGTAGTATCATCTTTGCTCAATTTGCATCCATAGACCATGGGTGTACTCACAGGTGAGGCATCTTCCATTTGAAACCTTTTCAACATCTCCTTTAAATACTTCTCTTGGGAGAGAAATAAACCTTCATCATTCTGATTAATTTGAAGACCAAGGAAGTATGATAGCTCTCCAAACATAGACATCTCAAATTCAGATTTCATTGCATTAGCAAACCATTGAACAGAGGAGTGGTTAGTACAGCCAAAAGTAAT
>JZKD02S1222448.1:307627-320677 GCA_000966675.3 Picea glauca | reverse complement strand
TTTATTAGCAAAGATCCCCATGGGCGAAGGCTGAACGGGAATGCCAATTGGGTCGCATCTATCTTCGCCATTGCCTCTATTTCTGTTTCAATGGGGGCTCTTGAATCGACTGGAGATTTCCTTCAAACATTTCAAATGGGTTTATGGCGCTTGAATCGACTGGAGATTTCCTTCAAACATTTCAAATGGGTTTATCCCCCTTTTTTTTTTCTTGAATAACCTAATGCCCTTCAAACATTTCAAATGGGTTTATGGCTCTTGAATCGACTCAAACATTTCAAATGGGTTTATTCCCTTTTTCTTTCTTGACTAACCTAACGCAATGGGTCTCCTCTTGTAGAACAATTCGCTGAGTGGAACCCAATCTCAACATCCCCACTTGGATATTGCTCTGTCATCATCTAGCTATTGCTCTGTCATCATAACAATTCGCTGAGTCGAACCCAATCTCAACATCCCCACTTGGATATTGCTCTGTCATCATCTAGCTATTGCTCTGTCATCATAACAATTCGCTGAGTGGAACCCAATCTCAACATCCCCACTTGGATATTGCTCTGTCATCATCTAGCTATTGCTCTGTCATCATCTAGCTTCTTCTGCCAGTTCTCTTGTGCGTTCTCCATAACCAACCGATTCCATCAATGACAACCTTGACAGTCTGTGTCATCTCTGCTATAGCCATATTTCCAACACATTGGACAACACCAAAATGGATAGAAAAAAGTTAATGAAGGCCCCATATCTATTGCAAAGTTTCCCTACTTAGTCCATCATGGCACACACTGAGAATACATTTTTTGAAGTGATAATTTGATCCCGAAACTTGTTATTACTTCACCCTGTGATCATTGCCTTGTTCCCATACCATTCATCGTAGTCTCAAAATTCATTTTCACACCTAAGCTAGTGGACCCAAGCTTGTATGTCAGACGAGCTCAACGCTGTTGAGAAAGTATTTGATGAAGCTTTGATTGACCTAATGGCTGAGAGAGTCATGTCAAAGAGAAGGATGTCTGTAGGTGTGAAAGCATCATCGATAGGAGGAATCCAAGCTTCTCCCTCCACTGCTCGCTGCGTAGGACCGTCCAGAACCATGACCGAGACAAGAACAAAGAACATACATGATATTGTAAATGCCAAGCCGATCCCGCGCATTATGCCAGTTTACATACCACCTTTGAGCAGCAAGATTAACCGCTATAGTGTACCTAGAGACTTTGAGTACACCTTGATCACCGTGTATATTCTGAAAGGGGTGCGTGCAGTATGTGGTGATCATGATAAGCTTGCAACACTAAAATTTAATGATTTTAACCTTGGAGATCGCAAAACCTACAACATGTTAGCTCCTCATAAATACTTAACCAATACCAAAGGAAAAAATCCTACGATTGTCCCGCGACCCAGAACCTCGTGCAGTCCATGCTGCTCAACGTAATGAAGATCCCTCACTGCAGTAGACACTAGGAAGTCAATGCATGCATCAGGATGTTGTTGTCTTGCTACCATGGTGGATACTTATGGTTGGACCGCCGCATCACTTAGGATCCAAATATGATCAATTGGATCACAAGACTTAGCATGCAAGACCTTGACCCATAGGACGTTTACCCAGGTAAGACCTCGGACCGAACACTAGCACATTGGATAAAGGAAACCTATGGCGATGTAGAGAAGGCTACGCGAGGCTACAAAGTAGCCTCTATCTAGAGTGGCACAGTGCGCCTTGCATGTTCATTGATCGCGGGAAAGTTAGTTCACAAGAACAGACCAACATAGGTGAATGGATTCGTAGTTGACCTTGTAGGGAAGTACACTGATGGACTACAGATGAATTGGACACAGTATCTTGTAAACTAGTTAGATATGGATTCCAAAGGAGCTCAAGACCAAGGGTATGAGTTCTACTTTAGTTGGTTACTCATACTCATCGCTTTCATCGCTTGGGAGCTTCCAGAGGGAGCCACTTTTCTGGATATCAAACCTTTTGAACCACTAGCCACAAAGTTTTGTACGCTGTGGTACTCCAACGACATGAAAAAGCAATGGAAATCCAATGCTGTCTTCCACACCTACTTCAACCAACTGAAGAATGAAATTCAGTATACACAATGAACCACCCCAAACGTACTTCATAGGTTTAGACCTTTGATGAAATTTAGTGCGGACTGCCACTTCACCTATATTATAGCACATGCTGATGAGCATAAAAAACAGCTCCAATACTACTACAAGCTGACAGAGGATGACTTGGAGGAGATTACCAAGGAATGGTCGATAGACCTCCTTGTTGCAGCAGACCCCGCATACATGTCCGATGAGGAAATACCTGAAGCTATGTCAGATACACCTGGGCTATGCAGGACTAAGAAGGATGACGAAGCTGAAAATATCCCTAGCATGTCCACGAAGACTACTTCGATCTAACCTATGCAGGGAGGTGATGGTGATGAGCTAGGTGGTATAGAAGTTGAGAAAAATAGAGGTGAGGTTACTCCACCTATAAAGGAGGAGGATCCCTCCATGAAAAGAAATATGACACCACCAAAATCCTTCTCCTGAAAGAAAGCTAAGGTCACCCATATGATGCTTAAAACTACCCTTACCCCGGATGACTTCAACTTCATAATTGATGCGCTGAATGATGTTTCAATCGAGCTCACAGAAAAGAAAGAAGAAAAGTAGGAGGATCTCTTCAACTGAATCAAGGGTGAACTCAAAGAAGTGCATCAGGCACTCTATTCCATCCAAGCAGTGTCTAAAATGCCCTTGATAAGAGGACCATCAGGAACAGGTGATGAGTCCACTCAATTACATCAGATCATTGACCAAGTCGAAGCTCGCCTTCGACGAGCTCAAGAAGACATAGCACAAGCCACTTAGGCTTTGATGCAAGCACAAAAAGCACTTCTAGAACAACAAAAGGAGGTAGAATGGGAAAAGCTTGCCCTAAAAGAGAAGTGGGACATGGAAAAGGCACAGTTTCTAGTAGAGAAACTTCAAGTTCAGGAAAGGATTCACAAAGCACTGCACTCTGTGACAGTCATAGAGGTGAATATGGAAGACCGTCTCCCACAGTAGGTGACCCAACTGGAAGAAGTAATCCAACAAATCCAATAATGCATCACGGATCTGGAGCTCCACATCGTGCTTGAGACCCCCCAAGAAATAAGATATCTAAGAGAGGCCACTGCTCAAAGCACAGTTGGTCGATTAAAAACCTTTTCTTTGGAATGCAAGCAGCTGAGCGCTAGAAGCGACCAGACTTATGAAACCCTCGCAAAAAATCCAGAACTGTAGACATTGGAGGCACAACTCCAAGAATCAAAGTAGCATGTAGACACGCTACATGCACATATAAAGACTTTGACCGTAGTTGAAAGAATGAAGAGGTTCGCAGAACAACGCACAACCCAACAACAGGTACATACACTTCAAAGTAAAGTGATGGAAGTCTCCCAACGACTTCAACCAATCCAAGAAAAGGCATGCCAACTATTTGTTGAACTTGAAAGATAGGAAGCTAAACTTGAGCAGGTTGTCATCACTCCAGAATAGCACGTGGAAGGACCGCTCAATGACACAGAGATCTAGGAATTTACTGAGAAAGAGGCTGTCTCACTGCAGCAGGTCGAAGCAGCTTGAGCCAAGCTCGAGGCATTCGAGGTAGAATTGATCAGACTTTAGTGAATCAGGATGGGTCACAGGTGAGTGTTGGGGGTATGTTGGCCCTTGACAAGGTTTTGAAGAATACTTGGTCATATTTGACCATTTTGGGACTGCGTCAGCTTCTCAAAGATGGAGCGTGACACGAAGCAAGCAAGACCTATTTTTGGATACCTTTTAGGGTTTTTGGGTTGATGTAAAGGGAAAGGAATCTTGGCCCGTGGGTTTACCCATGCTTAGGCCCATTTGTAATCTATAAATAGATACTTAGGCAATGTAAGAAGTAGTAGATGTGATTGTTGAGTGCAAGTAGTAGTACATCTATGTGATGTATAGCTAAATAATTAGTTCTAATAGATGGATCTGTGTGATCAAATGTGTATTGCAAGTGCTCTGTGCATGATTGTAAGGAGATCGAAAAGATAAGTGCAAGTTGTTGTAGTTTTGTGCTGAAGTGCAAGGAAGAAGGATCTAACGAGTTGTGTAGATCTTCTATCCTGTGCGAAGTAAAGGTCACTAAGGCTCTGTGCTGTAACCGCTTGACCGATATAATATAAAGAAGAAGACTTTGTGGACGTAGCCCCAGGGTGGGGGTGAACCACGGTAACTGTGTGTATTGTGCTCTATGCTTCGACCTGATGTATTTTCTTAGCTAAGTACTTGCTGTGATTAAATAGATTTAGTTATGCTATGTGCTTATGATATATGAATGAATGTTAGATCTGATATATAATATTCTTAGTGCTTGATCTGTTGAATCTAATCTATATTTCTCTGGCTAAGTACTGAATCATATTTAGTCTAAGTATTTACTACGATGCTCTATGCTATCTGTGAAGTACCATAAGGGTTAAATATTTATGAATAATCTATGCTAAATTCCTTGTAAAAGATATAATCACAGATCAATGTCCCAGCTAAGGTTTCAGACACCTGAGTCCTGCAACCACCCTTGCATCTACCTCGGGTGAGAATTCATCTGCTTCACAGTTGTTTCCAGAAGGGTTAGTAGTTAGGGCTTGTTGGTGCGCCCTTGAGTGTTGAACCCCAGGTTCTCCCCTGTGCCAACAATTAATAAGGCCTTGCAATAAAATATAATAAGTTGAATGTAAGAAGACCTAATAGAAGATTCCTCTTCTAGAAGGATCTTCCTCTAGATGCTTCTTTTGATAGACATATTTAGTATAAATAGGAGTTGAGGGTATGGGAACCCTAGCTTGGAGATTATTGTAATAGAGCTCTGCTCAACTGGAGGTTTCCCCCTCGAAAAGGCCTGTGAACATTGCTCTTAGAATCAAAGTGCTATTTCTGTTGTTATTCTTATCTCATTTTAGTGTTATTGTGGTGATTATTATGGTTATATTGTCGTTATTCTGCCATATCTAGCATTTTATTTCCGTTCTGGATATTTTTATATCTGGTATATTACATATGCAAATTTATTTTATGGTCATTGTTTTTATTGTACTAATTTTGTACATAAGGTTGCAGATTGTGGGGATTATAAAAGAAATGTTCAAACAAGAAGTGCCTATGTGGCCCCACATAACATTGAATGTTACAAATGTCATAACTATGGACACATATCTAGTGACTGTATAAGCATGATTGATACTTCCATGAAAGAAAACATTGATATTTGATATAAGGAAGTATAGTTAAGAAAACACAAAGAACAGGTGAACAAAGAATAGGTCCCAGAGATTGCAAGATTGACAATAAAATGAGATGAAGAAAATTCTATAGAGAAAGATGTCATATACAAAAAGGTTTGGAAAATAACTGAAAGAAAAGAAGGACATGTAAATAAGGAACATGTTCAAGAGATTGTGCTTTAAGGAATTGTAGTGAAAGATGAATGCATAGACAGAAATAAAGTAGTCAGAGCTTAGAGAGATGTTGAATCTACCAATGAACATGATGATGAATACAGATCAGAGCAGGAATTGTTCTGAGCCATCCGACTTAGAGACTCCCAGGTAACATGAATATTAGATAGGGGGAGTCTATGCGATAACTGTGATAGACAAAAGAACCATCCTTCGAGAATATTGCAGAGTTTGAGAAGACAAATCCAGAGCAGTTAGTTAGCAGAAGTACAATTAGTTGTAGTAGTGAAGACTTCATGATAGTATAGTGATAAATCGATCAACATTATGGAAAATTGTGCAGTAGAGTATTGGACAATATCAACATAGATGGATTCGTAAGAACACTTAGCAGGTTTGGACATATATATGATAGTGGACGAGAGCATGGATTCATAGATTGGTTCATAGAGTGGTTCAAAGACAAAGGAACATTATCATTATGGACAATATTTACATAGGAAATGGCTCGAACAATGCTAATGGATTCCAAATTGACAGATATTATTTGGACGCATGTAGTGCATACAACATTTCACATTCAAAACAGATTAATGCTTAGATACAACAATGACAAAACTCCCTACGAGCTATGGAAAGGAAGACCAACATATGTGAAGCACTTCAGAGTATTTGGAAGAAAATGCTACATCAAAAGAGAAGATGGGAGAATGGGAAAGCTTGACTCTCGTGTGGACAAAGGAGTATTTGTTGGTTACTCAAGTACAAGGAAAGAATACAAGTATTATAATCTGAGATTGAACAAAGTTGTGGAAAGCATCAATGTAACAATTGATGAAATAGGTGGACGAGAAACAAAGGAAGAAGAAAAATAAATGGAACAAATTTACAAAGAAGAAGTAGAAGATGAAGAAGAAGTAGAAGGGGAAGATGGAGAGGATCAAAAGGAAGTAGAAGAGTAAGTTCAACAAGTACCTCAAAAGACACATAGAAAACAAGTACAAAAGAATCATTCTTTAGATCATATTATCAAAAACAAAGATGCAGGAGTTGAGACTAGAAGAAGAATCCATTTGCTAGAACAAATGCACCTAACACTCTCATCTATGATTGAACCAAACAATTTTGAAGAGGCCAGTAAGGATGAATTCTGTAATAAGTCCATGGATGAATAATTGGATCAGGTAGAGAAGAATAACACTTGGGAATTGGTTCCAAGACCAAAGAATAAGAATGTGATTGGCACAAAGTGGGTATTCATAAATAAATTGAATGAAGATGGACATGTTACAAGGAACAAAGCGAGATTGGTATGTAAAGGATACGCACAGGTTGAAGGAATCAACTTTGAAGAGACATTTTCCCCAATTGCCAAAATGGAAGAAATCCGATTTCTTTTAGCTTATGCATGTGCCAAGAATATTAAAGTGTATCAGATGGACGTGAACTCAAATTTTCTAAATGGGGAACTTGAAGAAGAAGTATACATCAAACAACCATAATGTTTTTAGTTGTCAGAGAACACAGATTATATGTGTAAATTGAAGAAGGCCTTGTATGGTATAAAACAGGCTCCTAGAGCATGGTAATATAGACTAGATAAATATCTACAACATTCAGGGTTCAGAAAAGGAAGTGCAGACAACAACCTCTACATCAAGGTAACTCAAGATAGTATTTTATTAATTGAAGTTTATGTTGATGATATTATTTTTGGAAGTATTGATGAGAGGTTAAGACATAAATTTGAAAATGATATACAAAATTAATTTGAAATGTCATTACTTGGAGAACTATCCTTCTTTCTGGGTCTTTAGATACGTCAAAACAACCAAGGAATTTTTATTTCTCAAACTAAGTATATCAGAGAAATGCTAAAGAGGTTTGGAATGGAAGATTGCAAACCATTTATCACTCCTATGAAAACCAGTTGCAATTTGAGCAAACATGATGATTCAAAGTCTACATACTAGAGGAAATACAATTCAATGATTGGTAGCTTACTATATGTGACAACATCCAGAATAGATTTAATGCAGGCAATTGGATAGAAGGAATGATTTCAATCAGCACCAAAGGAATCACATGTATTAGCAGTGAAGAGGATTCTCATATATCTCAAAGGAACATAAGAGTTTGTATTATGGTATCCAAAAGGAAGTAATCTATCACTTATTGCCTACACAAATGCAGATTGGATAGGTTGTATTGATGATCGATGAAGCACTAGTGGAACAACATTCTACTTGGGTGAGTGTTTAGTATCATGGCTAAGCAAGAAACAATCATAGATATCCTTATCTACAACCAAAGTAGAGTATATTGCAACAACATCATGTTGTACACAGGTTCTATGGATGAAACAAACTCTGATAGATATCCAGGTTGAGTATGATGAGCCCATTCCAATCTATTGTGATAATACAAGAACCATCATTATCTCAAAGAACCCGGTGATTCACTCCAAGACGAAGCACATAAAAATCAAGTATCACTTTCTACGGGAACACGTTGTAGAGACTAACATCAGAGTTGAGTATGTGGGAAGAAAATAACAAGTGGTGGACATATTTACAAAACCAATTTCACAGGAAGCCTTTGAGTATCTTCACTAGAGACTTAGAGTAATTTCTACTCCAAAATGAATGTTTTTGAATGCTTATCTCATATGTCTTAGATTTACATGAGGAATCACCATAGAGAGGAAAATTCAGGTTGGGAGATTAGTTTCAGGAAGATTTCAGTCAGGGGGAGTATCCCCAAGGATAGTTCAGTTAGGGAGAGCAACCTCGAATGGAATTCATTGATGACAAAGTAGGAGAGATTTATCAGATGCAGATCACAGAGGCATGGTTCCAGGGGGAGCGATGGTCATAGGGTAAGCATGAGTGCTATGAATTCAATATTGCATTAAAGTGTTTCCATTGATTCCAAAGGTGGATATTGTTGATTAATTGGGTTGGTTTTCATTGATGTCAACCCTTGAAGAATGTCCAGTAGCGAATTTTGATAACACAATGGTTTGGGTAATGAAACCAATTTTGTTTGATGGATAATGGTATGCATTTTGATATATTTTCAGGTAAGACTATTCCAGATGGATATTACATGTCATGCCATTTCCAGTGGTATGTGGAACGTCACATAACTCCTCACGGTTAGAGAGTTATGGCCATGTGAAGTTGGAGAATCCTCATGAGTCATCTAGAAGCCCCAAAAGGTCAAAGTAGTTAAAGTGGTTGCAACGAATAAATTATTTAAATAATAAAGTGAAGTGATGAGTGTACTATAAGTCAAAGTGGATACAAAATAAATTATTTAAATAATAAAGTTAATGGAGAAATTACTAAGTGGACAAGTGGTTAGAAATGGGTTAGCCCTAAAATAAGGAAAGTGGGTTAAGATGGTTATAAGGTAATTTAAATAATAAAGTGACGTGATGAGTGTACTATAAGTCAAATTGGATACAAAATAAATTATTTAAATAATAAAGTTAATGGAGAAATTACTAAGTGGACAAGTTGTTAGAAGTGGGTAGCCCCAAAATAAGGAAAGTGGGTTAAGATGGTTAGAAGGTAACCCCTTGAGGAAGCTACATGAAATTACAAATAAGAGGAAAGGGTCTCTCATTTTTAATCATAGTTGAGAATATTGAATATATACTAGTGACTGAGGTAACCAAAGGATATCTAAGCTGAATTTCAGAGGGAAGGTGAAGTAAAGAAGGCCGAAATTCAAGGGAGGATAAATTATTTTGATGATGCTTTCTAAGGTATGTTATTTACAGGTCATCTCACTGTTTTTGAAATACCTTTTTTTTCTAGAATGATTCATACTGTGAAATTGGGAGGTCGTTGAGGAAACATATCCAAGTAGCGATGATACAAATTTCAGCTTGTGGGTCATTGTATTTTGGGAGTAACACGCCGTGGAAAATAGGGTTTGTGGCTAGTCTTGAAACTAGTATAAAAAACATGTTTCAGGGGAAAACATCATAACTTATTCATAACAAATCGAAATTAAGTAATGCCAAATGTATTGGTTAGAGTAAAAGCTATATTATTATGTGTACAATTTTCATATACTACAAGTTTTCTCTCTAGACTAATCCAAAATTCAACAAGGTATGTCATTTTTGCTATAACTCCTTTTCTGAGAGGTTCCAAGTAGTGAACCCTGGAGGAATTGCATAAATGAAACTGAAGAACATTGTGTACTATTTTCATATCTTTATTTATTACAGGTACATAGTTATGATTATTTCAAGTTAGGGTTGTTGACTAATCCAAAATTAGTCATGTGAGACTAAAGTAAAGTTTGATGAAAATGCTAGTCTATTGTTGTTAAAGCTAAGGAAGGTTTGCATGTATGTGATCATATACAACAGGTCTATTATAGAGTTACAAATCATATTTGGATGATGAAATTGATGTGGTATTATGGTTGAGGTACATGTTGGGTACATGGTTGAGACAGGTAGTTAATGAGTTGGCACATACATGAGGTGTATCGTTGATGATGTTGGTACATCTTGATGAGTCATAGTTTATGTGTATTTTATGCATGATTGGTACATATTTGATGCATGGTTGATGCACTTGTTGATGGTATAGGTTGAGGTATAGCTTAATGCATGGTTGATGCACTTATTTATGGTACAAGTTGATTACAGGTTGAGGTATAGGGTGGTGCATGGTTGATGCACTTGTTTATGGTACATGTTGATTACAGGTTGTTTGGTAGAGGTTGTTACAGGTTGGTTGGTTGCAGTTCAGTGGTATAGGTTGTTACAATGGCACATATCACATTAATAATATGAAAATGGTTCCATCATTCTTCTTCTACGTCAGGGAGGTTAGACGAAGAAAGGACAAGTGGTTATAGACACCTCCCAGTTGTAGCCGAAAAACATAGGGGGTTGTAGCCTCCTTCTGGTTGTAGACTCCTTCTCGTTGTACCCTGATAATTGGGGAGTTGGACATTCCCTTAGGTTGTAGCCTAAGAAACTAGGAGGTTGGAGCCTCCTTCTAGTTTCCACTAGAAAACAAAGGAGGTTGGTGCTTCCAATGAATGTAATTATTAAAGACATATAAGAAAAAACACTCTGTGGTTTTCTCCGGCTTTGGGTTTCCATGTAAAAACAATGGTGTATTGTGTATGTGTATGATTTCTCATTTATTCATTGATTATTTACTCTACAATTATTGGATGACAATGCTACATTGATATGACACTTGCATTATAAGGTTAAAAAGGATTAAATTTCTCCATTACTGATTCACCCCCCCTCTCAGTAATCCAACACCAATCACATTCTATCCAACAAAAGCAGGTCACCAATATTGAAAAAAATCACATATATTCCTTCTATACATACTCATCTCATGTAGCCCAAATATTTCAATAGATTCAACCCTACCAACAATAGGTTCATGACATCCTTCCACAAATCAAGTAGTGCAACATCTCCAGCAAGGAAAGCAGCTCACCAAGACTCAGATTCATCAATTGCTTTCCCCTCTCCCCCGTGAACTCAATGCAATGGAGACCATTGCTTCCTACATAGGGAGGATTGATCCAAGTGGATATCAATGGCATCCCACCTACTCCAACTGGTTCATTTTGACAATTTCATTTTAGCAGTTTTGTTTCTAGTTTTCAGGTCCTGAACTTCTGGGGCCGTTTTGAGGCCTTAAACAACATTTTTATGGCTCACCTCAATGATGTTGTAAATAGAGTCAGAGTTTTATGGATACATGTCTATTCCTCAGATAGAAATTTCCAATGAGCTATCGTGTGCCCCAAACAGAGATCGTATGCCAAAGTTATGCCCTCGGGAAGTTGATACATTAAACTACCCAAAACGAGGTCAAAAAAACTTTGGCTTTTCATCTTCCAGGGTTATGGTTTTGTAATTTTATTATGTTAAATATGCCTTTAAAGCCTCATTGTAATATATCTTCTTGCGAATGCGATTATCCATCACATCTCTCCTCAGAGAGATTATGCCACCATTCTAGGGAGTCTTTCACTTTGTATTTTTACAGTCTATGTACATTTTCACTCATTAATAGAAATTGTGTATTACTGTATATCTGTGTTTATGGTTGCATCTCTTATATAATTATTTTATATTATTGGATATATGAGACATCCATGTACATTTCTTTCTTATATCTTCACTCTCATTTCATGCCGAAAATAATCTAGATCAATGTAGGTGTACTCAAATGCTAGATTGATATTGAATTAGAGAAGTTGAATATTCAAGTAATGGGGGAATATATGAGGTAATATTAGAATGTGATATGGTTGGGACCATGTTATTATTAATGGGAGTATAATGTATTTATTAACCATGTAGGTGAAAATCATTCCTAGAGAATCAAAAAGTACAATAGATGTTACCGATATATCAACCTCCTGTAAATATTCAACAGTAAATTAGTAAGCTCGACATTGAACTATACTTTATAATAAAAAATACTAAATGACAGAGATATGAAACTAAAATAGAAACCAAAATAATAATGAACAAAATACAAATCAATTTCTCATAGGAGGAGGAACTTTTGGTTCTAGAGAAGTCACCGGATGAGCTAACCATTTCAGTAGTAAACAATCACGTTGACAATGATTTTCATGCGCAAACCAAAGAAGAAGAAACTTCTTTGACAGGACTAAATTGGAATTGTCTCGATGGTATGTTCTTTCAAGAAGCCACTAAGTTACATATGAATTCCTAGATATGTCAAGATTTGTGCTAAGTATGGCCATGGGCAAGTTGCTTCAGATGTGTAGGTTGCATAAGTATTCTCGATATCAACATCTCACATAGAAATACTTTGTCTCTAACTTGGATGACATAAAAATTCATGGCAAATTATATTGAAGAGGAATGAAGAAAACTTGTGCTTGACTTGTTGTGTTGGATTTGATTTTAGATCCAGTGAAGGAGGACTACAAACAAGTATTTTTGCACCAATTTTTGGAGATTTCTAGTAGTGAAAAGAACCAGGTAAAGAAAGACAATAAAGGGGCACTCTGCAATTTTTAGACTATGTTGAGATATTAAAATAAATTGTTGTTTATTAAAGAAGAGTAGAAACTCTATTATACACAAGCCTAGTCATTACACATCATAAATTAGCCTACAAGTTGTGGCCATTTTTCTTATGTGATCTACCATGTGCTATAGAAGCCACTAACCAAGCTATTGCAAAAGGGGATTCAAATTAGGTAAGGTGCTACTCTAGAGTGTAGAAATAATTGTCTATGATATGTAATTTGTGGGCCACTTATAATATTGTTTGTGTTTCTAGTATAGATAGAATGACAACTTGTTTGAAGACAAGTTGAACCTCAAGATTTGCAGAATGATGTGGCATGTGCTCAGGTTGTTATGAATAAAAATTAGTTCTATTTTTCAATAAAATTTGTTAAGCCCTAATATTGGCTCATTACCCCTTAATTGGGGCATATTAGATTAGTAATGTTATTTTATTTATGTCATCTTTAGGCCATTAGTTGTAATTATACATCCTAGTCTCCT
>JZKD02S1222448.1:284184-297365 GCA_000966675.3 Picea glauca | reverse complement strand
CAATCAAATCCAGAATATGATTACTAGAATCAAAACCAAATCCAACTAAAACTTAAACGAAAACAAAATTCGATTTACCAAAACAAATCACATACAGCAGTGCATGTTTATGTGATAGAGTAGGTCAATGATGTACAGAGAGTTTATGAATGTGCCATATAAATGGGTGAATGTTATACCAGCGTGGTTGTTGAGGCTATGTCAATTTCGAATTGACAATTGTTGTAGCCGACTCGACATTCTTGAACAGAATTGAACCAGTAGTTCGCTGCTTCTTGTCAGTGGGTTGCCCTTTGACATTCTGACCGGTGAGTTTTGCCACTTGATCTTCCAAAGCATGGATTCTAGATTGCAACATCGGCACGTCTAGGTAGTATCTCTCCAACCATAAACCACACTGATCACATGGTGGAACAGCTGGTTGAGCGGAAGAGGGTTTCGATGAGTCACCGAGGGTTCCACGAGGTAGTTCAATGCCAGGAAAATTAGAATCATCCCTCACACAAGGTGGTAAATTCTTGACAAAGTCATAAGGAGGTTTCTCACACAAGCCTTCTGAGTAAGGATACCTGTTTACAAGAAAACGTTCAATCTAATCAGAATCTTCACTGACCACGATAGGCTCAGAATTGGCAGGGGTTCTAGGTTTATTTCTCGCCATGCGAGAGATTAACCGAGCGTTTTTCTTTCCTTTAGAATTAGCACCAGTTTTAGTCTTAAGCTCTTTGGCTGCGGGTTTCACAATTTTGACCTGTTTGGTCATAGACATGGGCAAGTTCGTAGGTGGGTCGGGTAGAGGTTTGGGTAGCAAAATGTTGTAAGGCACAGGGGGGATAGGTTTGCTTTCTCTCACCACAGGTTTATCAACCTGTGGTGGGTTTGAGTCTTCAAAGCCATTACGACTGAGAAAATCACCCCAACAGTCATGACGTAACCCCAACTCATAAACTATAATCATTTTAATCAACCCCAAATGGAAGAGACTGGTATTAGCCTGGGTGCGTTTATACCTTTTAGCCATATTAAACAGACTTCTATGCAGATAGTGAGGCATATTGAGGTCGTAGCCTATAAAAACCATCAATAGACGAAGGTGAAACAAGAAAACGAACACGTACCTGCCCTCGCAAGTAATGAATTGCTTGATTATCATTAGCAGATCATGCCAATGCTGTTTCAACATTTTTGCAGACAAACCTTTGTTGCAGGAGTTCACCATTCGGGATTGGAAGAGTAATGTCCACGGGACATCTTCCACCTTGCAACTCTTCGACCACTTCTGCCCCGTAGCAGGCAGACTGGTTGCCGAGCTAAGAAATCGCTCATTAATTTCAAGTTGCACATCCCCAATTTTGGCTCGGCAGCCATCGAACGATAACGCAAATTGCCTAGCCACAATAGGGTTATAACCATCGAATTTTCTTATAAACGGGATCCATCCAAATTTCTCCAGGTCGCTATGAGCGCTATCAAACATGAGCAGTGCTTGGAAACCGTTGGGCTCAGCCCTTACGACAGGAGCCATGGCTTCTGTACATAGTAGGGTTTGAATCAAACAAAACAATACACCGGGTCGAAAATGGTTACGGCTAACAGCTCCAGCGCCCAAAAGGGAAAGGATTAATGGTATTCATGCGAAGGTGTTGGGATTACCACCGCCATGCAAAACATTAATGGAACAGTACCATCCCTGTTCAATTAATCATAACCAAAATTAACATTATTCGGCCAACCCAAAGTTTAAACGGTGGACAATTATATCAACATGTCGATGTATAGTTTGAAACCATGATCTTTCAATATAAAATCAAACCCACAAAATAATGCGCCAAGCAATGATTCAAACCATAAAATCGAAATCCAAAAGTTTAATCAATGCGCCTTTGTAAAACCTCAAACCATTTCCATTCCATATAAAATCAATCATTGCCAATGTGCTTGTTTCATAGTCAAATGTTTAGATTCAAAGTTTTTAGAACATTGCAACAAAAGATCTCATAAAATTGATAGGTCAAGAGCTCATAACAATAAGGATCATAGCATATAAAACCAAAATCAATCATAACCCTTACAGAATCAAATGTAACCAGCAGATTTGCATGGTCAAGGGATTATTAATCGAATTGCGCAATCAAAGTAAAATGGACATAGTTTGAAAAGATCACTCCAGCCACTTAATAATAAACCAAGGGTAGGTGTTTTCCAGAATATCGATGAGAAGATGATAATAGTCCAAATAACGATGAAGAGGTTTTCACACTTTCAGTTGTGAAAACTGAATCAAAATCAAATTGCAATTGTCGCAATAAATAAAATGTCTAGTTGTAAAATGCGACAATGACTTGTCGTTTAGGAGACAATAGGTGTAGGCAGCTTATAAGGCAATTGAAAAAAAATTGAATTGGCTGCCAACACTTGCACCATAGATCTCACCTCACGCACAATAGCTCTAATACCAATGGTTATAATTGCAAATGCAGAAAACACAATTCACATATGATAATTAACAATCACACACATAAGAAACACATGGATTTGACGTGGTTCACCCAAATGTTGGGCTATGTCCACCAAGCATAGGCATCGGTTGTCTTATTATTCAGATCATGGAGATTACAACAGACTAGCAAGTTCTCACTCTGTCTCTCTCTCACTCAGTCGTCTTTGCCTCTATAAGATTACATGAATTTATACATTCACACCAGAAACTGATTATTAAATGCACTCCTATCCATATTCTAACTTGGTCTATTTTAGTTGCAGCTAACGCAAAATAATAGGATCCAAATACATCCTTGGAGGAATTTGTTGTCACCAAATCCCAACAGAAATCACTAAAAAAAGAAAAAAGAAAACATTGACATGCAAATTCAATCATTCTTAGATTCCAATCATTCAACCATTGATTTCAAAAAAGAAAATATTTTCAATAGTGAAGGTATCATTATGCTAACATGGGAATTGTAAAGAAAATATATTCATTGAATTTTAATCACAATGGAGATATGAAAAATGGACAATGTTCTTCCTATTGCTCATCAAAAAAATGTTCGTAGCAAATAATATAAAATATTATCACAAGGTATGTATTCACTTGAGTTTACAAAACCCTATGTTTGTGTACATAGACATTATGAGCAATAAAATGTTTGTAACAAATAATAGAAAATATTGTTAGGAGGTATGTATTCACCCGAGTTTACAAAACCTTATGGTTGTGTACATAGACATTATTGTAATAAGAATATGATTGATATAAGTTACTGAGGTTACCCATATCAATATGAATTATAACAAGAAAATAAGTGAATCACAACCCCATATTTTTAACAAAAAATGTAAATATAAATATACAAAGAAAAACCAAACAACTTTGATAGTCCATATGTTCATACCTTCAATTCAAAAAATTAAATATTTTGGATATTGAATGTAGAATTATGTTGATATTGGAATAAAGAAAACACTCACATGCAAATGCAATAGCTTTGATAGTCCATATGTTCATACCTTCAATTTAGAAAATTAAATATTATGGATATTGAAGGTAGCATTATGTTGATATTGGAATAGAAAAAAAACATTTTTGTAAGTTTGTTTCGAATGGAACTAGGGAAAAAATAGGCAAAGGGACTCTTATCAAAGGTTTCCATCAAACAATAGAAAATATTGTCACAAAGTGTGCTTTCAACTTAGTTTGTCACATTCATATACAAAAATCCCAACCTCCATAATGTTGAGGACTTTTCTATGTAGGATCACTAGGGTTTTTACTTACCAAAATCTCATCCATATGTTTACTTCAAACTATGATTTTTTATAAGATGACATGGTATAAAGTATTTAGAGAACCAAATATAGTTCTCTATGGATATTGTATTAAAGCAAGAAGAAAACCATTTAATTTTTTATTTTACCAATAATCCCTAATTCTTTCTATCAAGTTTCTTAAGCTATCTAACACAATTAGTTTTCCAAATGTCATATTTTCAATGTAGTTGTTTTTTCAAATGTCATATTTTTTGGGAAATCAAAATGAAATAATTATTACCTTATGATCTTAAACATCATTGCTATGAGATATTACTAGCTAGAATGGAGATGTATGTGCCATAAAAATGGACAGGTCTCTTTAGTATGAGTATCAAATCATAAATCTCCATCACAAGTGATGACATAATATAAATTTAATGACACAACTTGCTCACAAATGATGGGTATCCTTGTTGTTTCAATTTCAAGGTAATTTGTTTAAGGAGGTAGAGTAAATCAAAATGATCGTGTATGCAATTATTCTTTGTTTAGAGTTTTTTTTAAAGTGTTAATGTTTGATGAAAGTGATTGGTGTTCAATATGGATTCCCTTTGACTTATGAAGATGGTGATGTTCCATGGAGCTCAAATCTTCATAACAAATCTAGTTATTCATTTCACAGTAATTCCATTATCTATGTCTTACTTTATTTATAAACAATTTCTTATATTAAAGGTTTCTTAGATATGGTTATTTATCTAGTTGGTAATTATTTTTACAAAGTGTCATCGTCATGAATTATTTGATGATACCATTATAATTTTTTTCTTTTCATCTCTATATTTTTTTTAACTATAAAGATATTTTTGGTTGTCTAGGATCTTCATATATAATATATTCTTGATATAAATTCAAATGTATTTATTTATAAGAACAAAAAATGTTTTCATAGTATTTTTTAAAACTTTATATGAATCCAAAAACTTTAAAATCTAAAAGAATTATTTAAATTAAAAAACTTAGAAATGCAAACAATGTGATTATCATGAATTGGACTAGTTCTCAGAATCTACAATCTGGACTTCTCACCAATAAATGAAAGCAGTCAAATATATCAATTTCATTATATTTTAATCTATAAAACAATTCCAATTCCATTGCATAACATTCAATACATATAGCATAGCTCATCTAGCTCTCAACCTTGTGGTCATGGATTCGAACCCAATGTGATTACTAAAAGATTGCTTGTTATATTCTTGATATAAATTCAAATATATTTATTTATAAGAATAAAAAATGTTTTCATAGTATTTTTTTAAAACTCTATATGAATCCAAAAACTTTAAAATCCAAAAGAATTATTTAATTTTAAAAACTTAGAAATGAAAACAATGTGATTATCATGATCCAAAAGAATTATTTAATTTTAAAAACTTAGAAATGAAAACAATGTGATTATCATGAATTGGACGAGTTTTCAAAATAAACAATGTGGACTTCTCACCAATAAATGAAATAAGTCAAATATATTAATTTCATTGTATTTTATTCTATAAAACAATTCCATTGTATAACATTCAATACATATAGCATAGCCCATTTAGCTCTCAACCTTGTGGTCATGGATTCAAACCCAATGTGATTACTTTTTTAAAGGTTGCTTGTTGTCCTACAAAATACATAAATAACATTCTCATTTTATGCCATTATAAATGCTGGAGTAGAAGAGAGTCTAATTACAAATGATTTACAAAACCTTTCATCAACAATAAGTATTTTTTTTTGTTTTTAATTATAGATGAGTATTTTATAACAAAAGGAATTACTTGTTATAAATAACAACTTAACATACATAACAATTGTGAGATGGAAATGATTTATAAGAAATTTGTATACCAAAAACTTTGTCAACCATATTAATCAATTATTATTAGAAGAAAAGGCTTTGCATCCTCTAAGCATATTTAATGACATCATAAGACATTGACATACACTCTCTCACATAATGCATCATTTTCCAATAACAATATGTCAAGAAGCATTTAAGTCATTGGGTTCTCATAGTCTTCAAAGTTTGTTGTGAAAATGTCTAACTGATGTAATTAGAGAAATAATTAACTCACTAATAAAATTAGCTAAATCATTAGTTCAATATAATCAAAACCAAATAAAAATTTTCAACCTCATTTATACCTTTCCATAGTCCCCAATTCACATTCAACCAAATTCTATCATATCTTGACATATTCACATATCATTTATACACCAATCAAATGAGTGTTATAATCTCCATTATAAATCAAATATATTAATCACAGAATCAGATTTTGAAATGGTGAGAATCCCCCTAGAATGACATACATCCATTACCGAACGATGCATCTACTCCATCCTTAATGTCTTCCTTGACATCTTGTATGAGGAACTAGTAGTAATATAAAATTCCATTATATAAATTTAACATATAAACTTGTGGAATGGTATACATCCATTTTCTAATGACGCACCTACTTCATATACAACATTTTCTATGAAAAAACGCAAAATTTTCTATGAAAAAATAATCGATGATAGTAATATAGAATTATAAAGTTGAAATATAACACACACGTGCACAAACACACACAAACAAAATATATTCATGATGCAATAATCCATATGCAATGCAAGGGTCGTTATTGTCTCAACTAATATTAACCAGATATGTTGTATATAGATAATAATAGCTAAGGAATATATATTATAACAATGAATTGAGTTAATAAATGGAAAAATTCAACTATGTTTTTTATGTTTTTTAATTTTTTTTAGAGTTTCTTGAATTATGTATAAGCTAAGTCACATGGTTCAGGTTCAAGTCCGGGTTCGAAAATGATTAGGTTCGATTCTCTTTCGAATTTTCCAATAAGGTTCAAATGAGGTTCGACTATATATATATATATATATATATTTGGTTCGACATTAAATTTTCCTTTGAGGTTCAGAAAACCTAAACGGAACTCATTTTTATGGGGTTTACTGAATTTCAAACCTCAAGCTTAACGTTCGACGAACCCTGTAACTTATTGTATAAGATTTTTTTTGAAACATCCATTGTTTCTAGTGTACACTTCACACATGATCAAGGACAAGAGAAACTCAGTGATTAAAAAAAGAGTATGCTGAAGGGTAGGTAGACAAAAATGATGAAAATATGAAGTAGTCGTTGGAATAAAAAATTGAAATTAAAACTGAATTAGTCGTTGGAATATGAAGTAGTAGTAATGGTAGACAATGTCATCTACTATATCGAACATCTGTACTCTCTGTTTCAACGTATGTCTCCTCTCAGACAGTACACGAGCTCTGTCTTCTTCATTAGGCCTCACTATGCGATGAATTAAGAAGAGAGCTTGGTCAAGTGCCCTACTTATCAGATCAATATTCTTCTCCTTTTCATGTTCATGATCATCCTGAGCTTGAGCACGATGAGTGGCAGTTGCGTGCAGGTCTTCAAAACGGGAAATGCAGGTAATTACTACATTCACCAGAGCGTGAACGTATAATTCAACCCCACAGCCGTTATGTCTGGTCCAGTCAAATTCCAGTATTGCTGTTCCATTGTAGAGGTCTTCATTCGATATATCCTTGGAGTTGCGGCCATGATCTAACAGATAGAGAGCAGCGCGAAGGCTAATATAAGAGAACTTCGAAAAAGACAATGGAAGCAGTCCTGGGAACAACGCCCAGTCCTGATACAGTCGACGGTAAATTCTTAAAACGGTTGTCTGGATTTTTAAGTGCTGGCACTTAGAAAGGTCATGGAGAATCTCTATTAAAGAGTTTACATTATCTTCAGGGGCTACCTACAAATGGCCAGCTTTTAAACCGACGACATCTACGATCTTGGCCACTTCTTTGCACGCTTCCTTGGTATCTTCATTTGAAGGGTATAACAAGTATAACCTGCGGCTTATTACACTCAGCAACAATTTGTATCCGTTGAGTGACAAAAAGGTCTCTCTATTTTCTGCCGTGTATTGGCAGCAAAGACGGAGAAGATTCAATTTTTCCCACAGAACCTTGCAACTGGCCTTTGATTCATTACTATTCCAGTTCTCACTCGCGAGCAAGAAATGCTCACCAGCTATAACAAGTTCAGTCAACATATGTTTCATATTTGCTGAGTTCAAGGGTTTGGTGTAATCCACCGAAATGACCTCAAGGGAGTTTGTGCTGTTTTCGAGGATGTATTGGCGCATCTGTTGCCTCAGTTCAATCTGCGGGATCGCATTGCGAATGTCTAAGGGCTGGCAGGTATGGGGTTTAATGGCGTCGTGTTTGGCGTCCCAAATCTGCTCGAGTGTCCGGCGGTTGTAAAGAAGCTGAGCAGGGTCTTCTGTTATGGGCAGCCTAATTGGGTCGTAAGCGAATTCTTTGACAATAGGATCAACAAACTCTTTGGGAATACCATTATATGATGAATCCATTGTTTTCTAGGATGAATATGAGCAATTACATGACACAGACCCCCCCGACCCTCTATCGCCCTCGGGTCAAGGTCCGCCATAGGATCGTTTGATTTCCCCTTGAGTCAAAATGGCTCTTTCGATTCCCTGTTGGAATCTTCGTTTATCGATTCACAGGTCCTTTCGACAACTCCCCTGTGCGAATGGCACTAGGCGCGAGTTCCACCTTCTCCGTGTGACCACAACGTTATGACCAAGGGCCTAACCCAAAGTCTCTTGTCGAAATCTCGCGATCTCGCAAGTTCACGAGTCGAAGCTCTCGACTCCTTTCCAATCTCGTGATACCTGAAATGCCGATACGGGTATGGCTCCTCCTCTGTCAGCGCCCTCCGCGTGTGACCACCGGCTAGGCTTTAACTGCTAGCTCCTCTCGCGACTCACACCTTCACGAGTTCGAGTGTCCAACCTTGGCACCTTCATTTCACGAACCCCCGAGACTTGAAAGTCAACGACGTTTGACCTTCCTTTCGCGCTTCTCGCAACTCGCCACTTCGCGAGTCGAAGGGTTGAGCTTCCATGCTCTTATCCCACGAATCCCTGAGACACGAGAAGTCAACGGAGCATTGACTCCCTTCTCCAGACGACGCATGTCCACCTGTCAATCACGCGGACCCCACCTTGTGGTTCTGCCACGTGTTTGTCGTGCCCAGCTTCGACACTTCGCGGCTTCGCTTCCCGAAGCACTGCCTCCTTTGTATCCCGACACACGAAATGCTGAGGTCCTGAACTCCTCATTACTCCTTATCGCAACTCGCGACTTCGGGACTTTCGGGACAAAAGTCTCGACCTCTTTTCTCTGATATATCGAAATGCTGAGTTCCGACCCATTACCAATGCGGGTCCCACAATGGAACTTCCCGCCCTTTTTTGGAGTCTCGGACTTCGCGACTTTGCGAATCCTGATGCTAAACCTTCGGTTCTTCAACCCACAAAACCCTGAAATGAGATTACGCGAGTGAGCCAATGGCTCCTGTTGGCTTGGATCCTACGGTTGTCCTTGCTCCTAGCGATTTCCCGACTTCGCAACTTGGAGCACCCAACTCTTGGGCTCTTACCTTGCGAACCTCCGAGTTCATGAGATCCCTTGATCTTTGCCACCTGTCCTCCTCAGATGGACGACTTTGATTCTTCTCACGACTTCGCCACTCGCAAAGTCGAAGGACTTCCTTCTTTGGCCTTCGATGCTCGAATCCCCGATAGAGAGGTGATCTCATGACACATGTCCTCCTTCCAACGGACGACTCAGATTCTTTCACGACTTCGTCACTCGCAAAGTCTAGGCGCTCACCTCTGTGAGTCTCGGTGCCCGAATCTCCGAAATGGATGATTCCCTGACACGCGTCCTCTGCAGACGGACGACTCAGATCTATTTCACCTTTTCGTGATTTCTGATGTCGAGTGCCTCGACTCTCATCCTCCGGACTCCCGAATGTCGATATCCCGATACAACTCCTTCTCGGGACTTTTTGCTTTTGCTGCTCACGAAGGTTTAATCCCCGTGCAACTCTCGATAGATCCAACGGTTGTCGGGTCTTTTGACCAAGATCTGACGGTTTAGATCATCTCTTTGGCTCTGCGCGCTCCTCCACTGCTCCCTAGACATGAAATCTTCAATGATCCAGATCTCCTCGGCTGATCTAACGACAGTTGTTTCTCCTCCCGAGCTTTAGTGCTTTTCTTCCCGAAATTGGAAGAATTTCAAATGCTCAAAGGCCTCAACCTTTGTTCATCTCCCTCTGCGAACTCTATAACTTGAGTCCCACCTGCGCGTATAAGAACGTTGCTTCTCCTGAGTTTTGCTCTCGAATCCTCAAGGGATTCCACGACTTATGCGCCTCTGCAGAGTCTTTGCACACAAAGTGCTATCTCTTCCGAGCTTCTCAAATACTCAAACCCCTAAGGGATTTTATCCTATTTCCTTTTCTCCTGCAGATGGAGAATTCGGATGCCCTCCTGGCTATCCTCTGCTCAAGCAAACTCTTACTGAATCTACAGGGTATTCAACAACCTAGTGGAGATCCTTCAGTGGATTCTTCCTTCAATTACAGAACTCAAATAGTTCTCTTCTTGTGCCTGCCTGCACACTGACTCAATCCCCACCTGGCAGAGTTTGTACAGAACTCCTCAGAGATTCTGTCTTCTTCTGAACTCACAACAGAGTTCTTCTGTGCACTACCAGCTCAATGCCCACTTGGCAGAGTTTTACAGAACTCCTCAGAGATTCTGTCTGCAACTATGTTCTCTATACACATCCTTGCCTCCTGAGGTGTTCAACAACCTCACAGGTCTTCCTTGAGTTGATGATTTTAGCTCCTGTGCCCACCTGGCACGCCTTTCTCTGAATCTGCAGAGTTCAAAAGTGCTTCTATGCACTAGTATTCATAGACCGCAGTATTATGTCACACCCTCCTGGCATGAAACCACAAAGAACCTTTCAAGCCTAAAAATCAAACAACTCCCTGCAAATGTCTAGCATACATCTACAACATAAATTGAACACACACATACATTCATTCAACATAGGAAATATGCAGGAAAAACTGCTTCTGTTTGTATTAAAATGGCAAATGCTTGTTTTCTACAAGGTCGTTCTCGAGCTCAGACTTTAACAGAGTCTCGACTCCTTCTCTATGTACATTCGCTCTCGTGTGCATATTTCAACTCCCACAAAATGAGATCGAAATTGATCTTTTACATGAGGGGGCTCTTCGAGCTCTTCCCTCCAAACTCACCTACCCTATTCAATTACATGGAATGGGTTGTCTAGTCCAAATCGGATCTAGATCTCAACCTTCAAACATTTAAGGCCTACTTACTTCTACACCTGTGCAAAGCATGGCCTCACGGCTCAACAACCTAAACATTTAATTACATTAAAATTCAAAATTGAAGACGAGGGCTGCGCCTCTCTTTAGCCTTGAATACACGCGCTAATGTGGCTGGCTGACGTGGAGAGATGCTTCTTCATCATACTCCCCTGCTGCAAAATTCATGAGCTCCTGCTCATGAGCTTCCCATCTCAACTGTTGAAATCCTCCTAGATCCCAAACAAATTTCTGGAGCTGTTCATCTGCTCCATCTCCCTGCTGCTGCTGTTGCTTCCTTTCTTCTGCTCAGCTTCTCCTTGCTGACAGTTTCTGCTAACCCTAACATTAGCTCCCTGATCTCCTCGATCACTTCGTCCAGCTGCACCAGTGGCTGGCCCTGTTCATGCAGTCTCCCTAGTTGCAAAATTTTGCTGCCATTGGGTAGATCACTGTGATCTCCCATGCCTTCTTCATCTTCTTCCAACTTCACCTGTTGGATGTGCATGCCCTGCACTATCACCGTTCTCTCCAGGTCTTCAATCTGTTCATACAGATCAGCCAAATTAATGTTGTCTACTTCTTCCTCTTCCTCCACTTCTGCAAGCTCCAATGCCGCAGTCTTTTCAGTTTCCTGGGTGAAAATATTGAGCCATTCCTCAGAATGCTCATCATCCTCTTCTGCTTGGGCAACTTCTAATGTCTGCTCCAAATCTTCTTCTCTAACAATCTCAGCTGGCTGTCCTACTTCTGTTGTTGCTGCTTCATCTGCATCACAAACTTTGGCCTCCTCTGGGCTATGCGGCAGGAATATCTGAATTCCTCCAATCATCAGAAGATTTCTCAGATCTTCCTTCTCTGTCAGCTACTCTGGCTGATTCAAACTCACCTTTGAGTTTATGAGATGCTCAGGTAGTCTCATCTGCTCATCCCTGTCCACTTGGCAATATGTGATTTCTCTGTTTCTCCCCTGGTAGACTATGAGATCAACTGATCCCATCTTCATCAACACCCCTTGTTGACTTGAATTCACCTCCCTTATATTAGTGAGTTCTTCATCTATGTATTATTTACTCATTAGCTCTAGGTTCTTCCTTCCAGCATATCTATGGCCTTCAATAGCCATCTTGTTGTCCCTATTTGCTCTCCTGGCAATCTTGTTGCTGTCACTCTGCACCCTTGAGTGTTTCATCTTCTCCTTCAGTCTCCTCCTGACTGTCTTCTTGATTGTTGCCTACCTGCAAATAATCATCATAGAGTCTCTAGAACTCTATCTTCCCTTTGCCTTCTCGCTTCACCTGAAATATTGTAATGATCCCAAGCCATTATGCAAGGATCATCAATGTTTTGGTGTCTTTTTAAAACTTTTTCTTGTTTGTGGTATTTCGTCAAACACTTTGTTGATCTACTTTTTAGATGTGTTTATATGTGTGTATGCAACAAATAACAAAAAGAGATGACCATGGAACATACCTCAACCATATGCAATAAGATAGACAAGACAAAACATCTCAATTCTTCTTTATTCATAAAATAGAGAAACCTGCTACAATGAAGATGTTGATCTGGAATGCTCAACAGATGGCCAAGAGATAGACAATAGATAAGAGCTGCTACAAAATGCTCCCGCTAATACAAAATAATGCCTCCAAAGGATGAATAAGAAATGAAGATCAATACAAGCAGATCTGAATGCCAAACTCTCCAGCTGAAGAGTGCCACGCTCCAATAGAAGGTTGAAACCCTCAATAACTTGGCCCTGCTACCAAAAGTGTCCAATCACCCTAAGAAATATGCTAACTGATAGATTGGGCGATGGTAAGAATAACCCAGGTGCCCGAATCTCCAAGATTCCTCTCAATCTCTGTAGATCTGAAATCCCCCACTGAATGGTGCACCCCACTGGATGACTGAAGCCCTAGATAAATCGGCCCTGCTGAAGGAGGCCTCCAAATGCTCTGAAACTCTCCAGAAATATAGATCGGGACACTGCAATTCAGTAGGTGAAGTCTCAGGGTCAGATCTGAAGTGTAACCTCTCCAAACGGACTAGATCTGGATCTCAAAAACGCCCTCCTTCTCTTCAATTCGCCCCACTGCTCAAGAAATAATCT
>JZKD02S1222448.1:242090-257446 GCA_000966675.3 Picea glauca | reverse complement strand
AGGTTGAGGTGTTTTAGAAGAAGGAGCATTATTCTCTCTATAGATGTTAGAATTGGTCCTTCTAGTAGCCATAGCCATATTTTTACTTTCAACATTTCTTGCCACCTTAAATGCAATCTCCAATGATTTGGGTTCCCAAAGGCGAACCTCATGTTAAATGTTATCCTTTAAAGTTCATATAAATACATCAATCAAGTGCTCATCTGGAATATCTGTTACCTTTATATTCAATCTTTGGAAGTTCTCAATGTGCTCGGTAACTGAACCCTTTTTGCTTGAGATTTATCAATTGGCTAAAGAAGGTATTGCTCCTTGTATCCTCATAGTGTGTTATCATTTCTTTTGTGAAAATTGTTCAAGTGATGAGTGATTTGCGAGAACAAAGCCATTGATACCATAAAAATTGATTGGGTTCTAAATATAAAGAAGCAATTCGTAACTTTTGTGTATGTGGCACATTATGTAGATCAAAGAATTTCTCCATCTGAAGTATCTATGTGATTGGGTCCTTTCCATCAAACTTCCTCATATCGATCTTAGGAACGTGGTTGGTCTTCAACCCAAAGTTGGAGTTTCTCCATTCTTGATTCACCTTCCTTGTGTCCTCATCATGAATTTCATGGGATACATTTTCACTTTTAGGTGTCCTATCTATTAGGAAAATTTTCAATCCTTCCATGATCTCCCCTTTTAAACCATCCATCCTAGTATTTATTGCCTCCAACATAGCTTCCGTTGAATCCATCATCTCTTGTAGTTCATATTTTGTTATTGTCTTCTTTTGTAAATCATTTATGTCCCTACGCATTTCTTCACCTTCATCAAGAGTCCAAGTATTATTTTCTGTATGCTTATTGGGTGTAGAAGTTCCCTTTTTTGTTGGCATGTTGGCCAAGTATCACTTTAAACCTTGATTTTGAGGTGGTTCTACTAGACAATATTCCTTTTATTGTATCTCCAAAATTTCTGCCCTTTTGAGTATGAAATTTTATCTTTTTGTAGCTCTATGATATTTCTTCTCTGTAATGCCATAGGTCTGATCAAAATTGGATGTGCCAAGTGGAATTTATGGTAACTTCCCCACAACTTGCCGATTTTTTTCCCTTTCATGATATTTCACTTGTATAGCATGCCCCACACAAAATAATTGATATAAAATTATGAAACTCATACGAGAACTACTACGGTTTTTCCACTATCTAGTGAAACTAGTCTCACTCAATTTGGATACTCTAGGAAGAATTTATGATTTTTTTACCCGGAACACCTGATTGAGACTAGTCAATAGGACTAGTGAGATACCCTATCTTCCACAGGGTGTATCTACAAATGTAAGATGGCCTAGAAGCTGAAATTGTTACCACATATACCTTATTAATTTATACGAATACAATCCGACATTCAAGTTTTGAAATGTTACAGAAAATATTTTATAGCAAAAATTTTGCAATGACTCAATTCAGGATGATTCCAAAACCCTATCTTATAAAGGATATATCTCTGAAAGTGTAAGGCCTCAGGAGATGAAATTTTAACCCAACGTACCTTAATCTGTCTACTAAATACATTCCAAGTCGTTCCTTCTGAGGCATTGTAGAAAAAAAATTATAGTGAAAATTCCAAGGTGTCTCAGATGTAGCATCAAAACCCCAAGACCTTGAGTTCTGATATCGTATGTTAGGAACCAAATATCAATATAGCATAGAAAAACCTCAGAATAAGTAATCAACTCCTTGAAAAAGAGATAAATTGATATAATAAGCCTCTTCGAGGGGGAAACCTCCTTATTCCCACATAAATTTCCAAATACAAGATGATTCCAAATGAAAATGTCTCCTTGGTATATATAGGAGACTAGGAGGTATAATTACAACTAATGGACTAAATCCGACATAATTAAAATAACATTACTAATGTTATATACACCAATTAAGGGGTAATGAGACACTATTTAGGGCTTAACAACTCCTTTTATGAGAGGTTCCAAGTAGTGACACTTGGAGGAATTGTATAAAAGAAAATGAATAACATTGTGTACTATTTTCAGATCTTTATTCGTCACAAGTACATAGTTATGATTATTTCAAGTTAGGGTTGTTGATTAATCCAAAATTAGTCATGTGAGACTAAAATAAAGTTTCATGAAAATGATAGTCACTTGTTGTTAAAGTTAAGGAAGGTTTGCAGGTATGTGATCATATACACCAGGTCTATTAAAGAGTTAGAAATCAAATTTGGATGATGAAATTAATGAGGGATTTTGGATGAGGTACATGTTGGGTACATGGTTAGGACAAGTAGTTGATGAGTTGGCACATACATGAGGTGTATAGTTGATGATGTTGGTACATCTAGATGATTCATAGTTTATGTGTATTTGATGCATGATTGGTACATATTTGGTGGATGGTTGATGCACTCATTGATGGTACATGTTGAGGTACAGGTTGGTGCATGGTTGATGCACTTGTTTATGGTACATGTTGATTATAGGTTGTTTGGACATGTTATTGTGACATGTTATTTGCACAAGTTTGATGCATGGTTGATGCATTTGTTTATGGTACAGGTTGATGTATAGGTTGATGTGTGGTACATGTTGGAACAAGTTATTGGTACAGGTTGTTACCGGTTGTTTACAGGTTGATTGGTACAGGTTTACATCAGTATATCTCACAGTGATAGAGTGAGAGTGGTTCCATCATTCTACTGATATTTCAGGGTAGTTGGACGGGGCAAGGACAGGTGGTTGTATCCACCTTTCAGTTGTAGCCAGAGAACATAGGGGGTTGTAGCCTCCTTTTGGTTATATCCATGGAATAGGGGAGTTGGAGCTTTCCTACAGTTATAGCCTAAGAAACTAGGGGGTTGGAGCCTCCTTTCAGTTGCAGTTGGAAAACAAAGGAAGTTGGTGCTTCCAATGAATGTAATTCTTAAAGACATATAAGAAAAAACATTATGTGGTTTTCTCCCACTTTGGGTTTCCACGTAAAAACACTGGTGTACTGTGTATGTGTATGATTTCTCATTTGTTCATTGTTTATTTACTCTACAACTATTGGATGATAATTCTATATTGATTTAACTCTTGCATTTTATGGTTAAAAATTATTAAATTTCCCTATTACTAATTCACCCCCCTCTAAAAAATCCAACAATTGCAATCAGAGCAGGTTCCTTCAAGATACAATTTAACCATTGGGAGGAGATCATGGATTATTCTGAGAATGGAGTACCATTGTTCATTGGTCAGAATGGTTTAAAGTATGAGATGTGGAGTGGAAGGATGGAAATGTTTTTATAGGCACAACAATATTATATTTTTCTATCATTCGTTACAATATATGATAGTTCAAAAAGAGAAAAGAATGTAGCCAAGAAGAAATTGAAGAAGAATAACAAAATAGCAATGGATTTCATCTCGGAAGGATTATATAATCCGATAAGATAAAATATTGGTAAATATTCATCAGCCAAAGAAATTTGGGATAAGCTACATGATATATATTCTTCACCCATCACAGATTCAAAAAATGTCAAAGAAAATGCAGGTACATATCAATAAGAAATATGTTCACCATGTCAAATAGATTTAGATGATGACGAGTACATAATCACCAGAGGTATGTTTCTTTTCTTTAATTGTGAAAAACACAGCCATCTTGAAATAGAATGACATGCATGAAATGAGACAAAAAAACTAATTGAAAAGGAACACAATTATGAAGAAGAATTCATTAGTGCTTTAGAAGAACTAAGAGAAGAAAACAAGTCACTCAAGAAAGAATTGACGAAGCAAAAGGAAAGTGTTCACATTTTTTGAGAAGCCCAATAGGTCATCGAGAAATTAAGAACTCAGCTAGAAGAACCCATAAATATTGAACAAAATTTTGAATATCAAAAGAAGTATTTGGAAGCCAACATAGCAGCACATAAGGAAGGAGAAGAACTGAGAGAGAATATATTGACAGATCATCTTAAGGAAATAACTAACAATATAAACCATATGGAGGCATATTTTGGTCAATAAGAGAAAGGACTTGAAGAAGAAATAATCACATTAAAAATTCAACTTGAAGAAGCGAAAAGAATAGAAGAAGTCATGAAGTCTCAGATAATGAAGAAAAAAGAAGAGGTTGAGAAACTTAAAGAAGAATTTGTCACATTGAGAAGTAAAGTCATCAATATCAACAAGAAAGTTGAATAGAAATAAACATCCACATCAGTTATAGAGAATTAAGAGAAGCACTCTAGTTTGCTAGAAACGAAGAATGAAGAAAATAGAAAGAGTTATGCAGAAGTACTCAAAGGAAGGAATCATGATCAACCATAATCTAAGAAAAATATTGAAGATACATATTCAACAAGACCATCCATGTTCAAGACACAAAGAATATTCAATCATGATCATTATCATTCAAGGAAGAAATTCAGAAGGACTACATCACAAAGAAGATCAGTCACTCTCAAGTATGCAAATTTCTTTTATGGTAATTGTTTTTGTTATACTAATTTTGGACATAAGGTTGCAGATTGCATAGATTATAAAAGAAATGTTCAAGAAAAAAGTGCATATGTGGCCCCACATGACATTGAATGTTACAAATTTTATAACTATGGACACTTGGCCAAAGATTGTAGAATGATAGTCCCTCCTAGAGAACCACAACAGAACAACAACAGTCAACGACAAGAGCTTCAGAAGAGAACATGGTTAAGAAAGTAGAATCAATATAGAAATGAAGAATGCAAACTCACTCTACAAGCTAAGAAGAAGAAGCGTGGTTGGTATGTTGACATTGGTTGTTCAAAACATGAAGAACATGTGAACAAAGACCAGGTCCGAGAGATTGCAAGATTGGAAATAGAATGAGATGAATAAAATTCTACAGAGAAAAGGAAAGATGTCAGATACAAAAGTATTTGGAAAATAACTAAAAGAAAAGAAGGACGGGTAAATAAGGAACATGTTCAAGAGATTGTAATTTCAATCACTATAGTGAAAGATGATTCCACAGATAGAAAGAAAGAAGTCAGAGCTCAAAGATATGATGAATCTAATAATGAAGATGATGATGAATACATTTAAGAGAATAATGTTTTCTGATCCATCCGGCTTAGAGACTCCCAGATTGTTAGGTAAGTAGAGAGGTAGTGGGGGGGCCCAGAGGGCCCATAGTAATAATATTGGAGGCCATTTAATGTAAGGTGGAATAGGTCCACTATAATATTAAATAATACCCACTATGGTAGTTAGATACAATAAATGTAAGATGACTTATTAGAAGGTTCTACTTCTAGAATATTCCTCCTCTAGAATGTTCTTAGGTGATGGTAGCACTATATAAAGGGGTTCAAACAATGTAATGGGATATGAAGAGAAGAATTGTATTTGGAGAAATATCTCAATAGGAGGATGCCCCCTCAAAGAGGAAAGTGAACAAGAGAGGATCCCTTCCATAATATGATCCATTGTATGGTGTTTCCCTACTTCAAGGGTTTTCTATAATAAAAGTGGTGGTTTTCTATATTGTTTCATATATCTTGTGTGGTTCTTTTGTATTCAGATATTTGGAACATAACAAGTGGTATCAGAGAAATTTTTGAAGTATATTTTCATATCTATTCAGGAACTTAACAAGTGGTATCACATCACTTTCCTTGGCTGGAAGTGTGGGGAAAATATTTTTATTTTTTGCAGATTTATTTTTTCGGACAAAAAAAAGAGGGTTGCGACATTTCAGACGATTTATATAGGTTTTGGTGAAAAAATTTAAAAACCTAGTTGTATATCTGCGTTCCTATCAGAAAAACACCTAAGTTAAAAAAAACAATCGTCTGAAACAGAGTTCGGGAAGTCAAGTTATTTGCATTTTAAAATATGCAATTTTCAGTGTTTTTTTTTTCCGAGAACGACCACGTGATTTTTCTGATTTCTGTAGCATTTGGCGTTGATTTTTCCAAAACAAATTGAAAATCTGAGTTCCTCTCACAATTTCACCCAATTTCAAAAGAAAAAATCCTTCAAATCAGAGCTCTAGAAGGGAAGATATCGTTGATCTAAAATCAATTATTTTTTGGGATTTTTTGTGACAACGACAGAACTACAGAGTTCACAACTTTTCATAGGTTGCTCAAATTGTTACTAGATCAATGCCATTGGATACCTTATTTTAATAGATTTATTTTCATATATTTTATGTGGTGTTTCCAATGGCTATTTCCTCTCAAACCCTCAAAGAAACTCTACAAATGACTGAAGCATTCAAAGCCCAATTGTATGACACATCGCATGATAGATTACATGAACTTGCAGACAAACTCAAGGATAATTTTCATAATTTTCAAGATTCATTGGATAACATGCAGGATAGATTTCTTATGGCAGACATTAGGGATGAATATAATCAAGAAATATATGCTTGGTATGATTTTGAGGCCGATTGTGATGATTGGTATATGGATAGTTGTCATTTTTGAGATGAAAATCACTTCCATATTTTATTTGATGACTCTACTACACCTTTTGTAGAGAACATCAATGTCACACATCGGGAGCTAGTTATGATTACCAGTGTCCATTTTGCATATTCTACAATGGTATTGTTCCTTCCTGATTCATCTTGGATCCTCTCCCACTATGTGCATGGATATTCTTATTTAGATCCACATGATAGGTGTCAGTATTGAGAGCATCATTTTCAATTGGTTATTGGGTGCCAATATCTTATGTGTGGAGTTCACATGAGAAATTGGACATGGTATCCTAGTTTACAATGGCGGTTGGACTACTTCAACATGGTGGATTTCATTTCTCAATGAGACCCTAGTTCTCTAGTCTACTTCAGCACTATGGTCCACGCTTACCCATGAGACCCTCGTATATGGTTTTACATCAAGTGTTGAGGACAACTCTTTCATAAGGGGAATGGAATGTTAAGTATCTAGAGAGGTAGTGGGGGGGCCTAGAGGGCCCATAGTGATAATAGTGGAGGCCAATTAATGTAAGGTGGACTAGGTCCACTATAGTATTAAATAAGACCCACTATGGTAGTTAGATATAATAAATGGGTGGTTAGATATAATAAATGTAAGAGGACTTCTTAGAAGGTTCTACTTCTAGAAGATTCCTCCTCTAGAATGTTCTTAGGTGATGGTAGCACTATATAAAGGGGTTCAAGAAATGTAATGGGATATGAACAAAAGCATTGTATTTGGAGTGGTAGCTCAATATGAGGATGCCCCCTCAAAGAGGCAAGTGAACATGAGCAGATCCCTTCCATAATAGGATCCATTGTATAGTGTTGCCCTAAATCAAGGGTTTTCTATAATAAAAGTGGTGGTTTTCTATCTTGTTTTCTATATTTTGTTTGGTGATTTTGCATTCATATATTTGGAACATAGAACATATAATATGAATAATAAATAGGGGGAGTCTATGTGAAGTTGAGACAGACCAGAGAACCATCCTTCAAGCCGATTGCAGAATTTGAGTAAATAGATCTAGTGCATTCAGTTAGCATAAGTACAATATGATAGATTAATCAATTGTAGTAGTACTTCATGATAGTATAGTGAAATATGAGTCAAAATTGTGGATAGTTGTAGCAGAGTCTTGAACAATATGGACATATATGGAGGTGAAATCAAATTTTATGAATGGGGAACTTGAAGAAGAAGTCTACATTGAACAACTGGTTCCTAGAGCATGGTACTCTAGACTAGACAAATATCTACAAGCATGGTTCAGAAAGGGAAGTGAAGACAACAACCTATAAATGAAGGTAACTCAAGATGGTATTTTATTAATTGAAGTTTATATTGATGATATTACTTTTGGAGGTAATGATGACAGGTTAAGCCAAAAATTTGCAAAGGATATGCAGAATGAATTTGAAATGTCATTACTTGGAGAACTATCCTTCTTTCCGGGTCTTCAGATACATCAAAGAAACCAAGAAATTTTTATTTCCCAAACTAAGTATATCAGATAAATTATAAAGATGTTCATAATGGAAGATTGCAAACCAGTCACCACTCCTATGCAAACCAGTTGCATGTTGAGCAAAGAACAATGATTCAAAGTCTACAGACTAGAGACAATATAGGTCAATGATTGGTAGCTTACTATATGTGACACCATCCAGACCAGATGTAATGCAGGAAGTTGGACATGTGGCACGATTTCAAGTAGCACCAAAGGAATCACATGTATTAGCAGTGAAGAGGATTTTCAGATATCTCAAAGGAGCAAAAGAGTTTGGATTATGGTATCCAAAAAGAAAGGATCTATCACTTATTGCTTACACAGATGAAAATTGGGCAGGTTGCATTGATGACCGACAGAGCACCAGTGGAGTAGCGTTCTACTTGGGTGAGTATTTAGTATCATGGCTAAGAAAGAAACAATAATCAATATCCTTATCTATAGTCGAAGAAGAGTTTATTGCAGTAACAACATGTTGTACATAGGTTCTATGGATGAAACAAACTATGACATATATACATGTTGATTATGATGAGCCCATTCCAATCTATTGTGATAATACAAGCACCATCAGTATCTCAAATAACCTGGTGATTCACTCCAAGACGAAGAACATTCCAATAAAGTATAACTTTCTACGGGAACAGGTTGCAGAGAAGAACATCAGAGTTGAATATGTGGGACAAAAGAAAAAGTGACACACATCTTTACAAAACTGCTTCCAATGGAATCCTTTGAGTGTTTTCTCTTGAGACTCTAAGTAATTTCTACTCCAAAATGAATGCTTTTGAATTCTTATCTTATATGTGTTATATTTACACAACGAAGCACCATAAAGAGGAAAATTCAGGTTGGGGGATCAGTTTCATGAAGAGTTCAATCAAGGGGAGTATCCCCAAGGAAAAATCAGTTAGAGGGAGAAACCCCAGATGGAAAGATACATTTTCCATTGATGACAATGGGGGAGAGGTTTATCATATGAAAAGGTAAATTCTTGGAGAAATCGAATAGAGACATGGTTCTAAGGGGGGTGATGGTCACAGGGGGAGAAAGAGTTATATGCCTTCGGTATTGCATCATAGTGTTTCCATCAATGACAAAGGGGGATATTGTTGATTATTTGGGTTGGTTCTCATTGACATCAACCTTGAAGAAAGTCTGATAGCAAATTCTGGTAGCACAAAGGTTTGGGTAATGGACCCAATTTTGTTTGATGGATAATGGTACGATTTTTGATATATTTGTAAGAAAGACTATTCTAGATGGATACAACATGTCATACCATTTCCAGTGGTATGTGGAATGTCACATAACTCCTCACGGTTAGAGAGTTATGGCCATGTGAAGTTGGAGAACCCTCATGATTCATATAGAAGCCCCAAAAGGTAAAAGTAGTCAAAGTGGTTGCAAAGAAGAAATTATTTAAATAATAAAGTGAAGTGATGAGTGTACTATAAGTGAAAGTGGATACAAAAGAAATTATTTAAATAATAAAGTTAATTGATAAATTATTAGACAAGTGGTTAGAAGTGGGTTAGCCCTAAAATAAAGAAAGTGGGTTAAGATGGTTAGAAGGTAATTTAAATAATAAAGTGAAGTGATGATTGTACTATAAGTCAAAATGGATAGAAAATAAAATATTTAAATAATAAAGTTAATGGATAAATTACTAAGTGGACAAGTGGTTAGAAGTGGGTTAGCCCTAAAATAAGGAAACTGGGTTAAGATGGTTAAAAGGTAACTCCTTGAGGAAGCTACATGAAAGTATAATTAAGAGGAAAATCTCTCTCATTTTAATCACACTTGATCATATTGAATATCTATAAGTGACTGAGGTAACCAAAGGATATCTAAGCCAAATTTTAGAGGGAAGGTGAAGTAAAGAAGGTCGAAATTCAAGGGAGGATAAATTCTTTTGATGATGCTTTCTAAGATATGTTATTTACAGGTCATCTCACCATTTTCGAAATAAATTTTTTTATAGAATGATTCAGGTAGTGAAATTGCGAGGCCATTGAGGAAAGATATCCAAGTAGCGCTGATAAAATTTTTAGCTTTTGGGTGTTTGTATTTTTGGAGTTACACTCCGTGGAAAATAGGGTTTGTGGCTAGTCCTGAAACTAGTCTAAAACATGTGTTTCAGGTACAAACGTCACAACTTCTTCATAAAAGATCCAAATTCAGTAAGACAAAATGTATTGGTTACAGTACAGTATTTAGTATTATGTGTACAATTTTTATATCCATACACCAAACGTTCCATGCGAGGCATGCTCTACAAGTTCTCTCTCTAGAATAAGCCATAACTCAACAAGGTATGCCATTTTTGCTATAACTATTCTGAGAGGGTTCAAGTAGTGAAACCTAGAGAAAGTACATAAAATACACTGAATAGCATTGTGTACTATTTTTATATATTTATTCATTACAGGTACATAGTTATTATTATATCAAGTTAGGGTTGTTGACTAATCCAATATTAGTCATGTGAGACTAAAGTAAAGTTTGATGAAAATGTTAGTTTCTTGTTGTTAAAGTTAAGAAAGGTTTGCAGGTATGTGATCATATATACCAGGTCCATTACAGAGTTACAAATCATATTTGGATGATGAAATTGATGAGGGATTTTGGTTGAGGTACATGTTGGGTACATGGTTGAGACATGTAGTTGATGAGTTGGAACATATGTGAGGTGTATAGTTGATGATGTTGATACATATTGATGAGTCATACTGAAATGGATTTTGATTCAACCATATTCAAAAAATTGGGTGGAAGTTTGATGTATCTCACAACAACTAGGCTAGATATAATGTATGGATTCAATTTGATTTCTAGATTCATGGATGCACCAAAGAATTCAAATTGGCAAGCATGAAAAAGGTTATTAAGATACATTGCAAGAACTATGAATCACAACATATTGTATTCTACTTCAAATAATTTGTAGTTGGTTGAATAAATAGATAATGATTTTGCAAGGATTATTGATGACAAAAATTTCACCTCTGGATATGCATTTCATATTGGAACAAGAGTTGTGGAATGGCCATCAAAGAAATAACCAATATTGAAAATATCATTAGCAGAAGAAAAATATGTAGCAGGTACATCAACATCATGTCAAGCAGTTTGGATGCGAAGAATATTGAAGGACCTAATGCATAAGAAAGATGATCCTACTACAATATATTGCGACAACAAGTCAACCATTGCACTATCAAAGAATCATGTTTCTAACAAGAGGACAAAGCATATCGACACTAGATATCGCTTCATTCGAGAACTTGTCAACAATGGAGAACTCATCCTACAACATTGCAGATCTAAGGAGAAACTTGCATATATATTTACAAAGGATTTAGCACAAGACCAATTTGAGTATTTGAGAGAATCTTTGGGAAATATAAATATTGATGTAATTAGTAGTAGAAATTAGGGGGTAGTGTTGGTTGGATTAATTTCTACCAACCACATTTAAAACTGAAGCTTCCATCAACCACTAGTCACTATTCCTCTACCAACATATCCACTGACACTTCCATATATTTCTTGCTCCGTGAACTCTTTGGATGTTCGGGATCCTTCCAAATACCTCTATAAATAAGAGGTTGTTGTAATCATTTTGGCATTTCAATAAAATTGTTCAGTATGTTATTCTGTTTTCTCCATTTTACTTTTCTTATGCCCACTTCAACTGGATGATCTAACCATTTCAGTAGTAAACAATCACATTGGCCATGATTTTCCTGTGCAAACCAAAGAAGAAGAAACTACATTGACATGACTAAATTGGAATTGTCTTGATGGTGGGTTGTTTCAATAAGCCACTAAGTTAGAGATGAACACCTAGAGATGTCATTATTTGTGCTAAGTGTGGGCATGGGTAAGTTGCTTCAGCTATGGAAGTTGTAGAAGTATTCTTGATATCAACATCTCACATATAAATACTTTGACTCTACCTTGGATGACATAAATAATCATGGTAAAGTACATTGAAGAGGAATGAAGCAAAATTTTACAGGCTTCACTTGTTGTGTTGGATCTACTTTTAGATCCAATGAAGGAGGACTGCCAACAAGTATTTTTGCACCAGTTTATGGAGATTGCTAGCAGTGAAAAGAACCAGACAAAGAAAGACATCATAGTAAAGGGGCGCTCTGCATTTTTTAAAATGTGTAGAGCTATTAAAATAATTTTTTTTTTATTAAAGAAGAGTATAAACTCTAATATACATAAGCCTATTCATCACACATAAGAAATTAGCCTACAAGTTCTGGCCCTTTTTCTTATGTGATCTACCATGTGATATAGAAGTCACTGACCAAGCTTTTAGACCAGGCTGTGTTGCTATTGAAAAAGGGGATTCAAATCACAAAGTTAGATAGTTTTGTGATTTGAGATTAGAAGGACATGTGATAAGATTTGCGATTGTATGGCCTCATAGAGATAGAAGCCTTATTGTGATCTTTAAATATGAACTTTTCATGCTCAAAGTATGGCCTATTTTTTCTGTATGATGGTTATTGAAATACACTAGCTGATTTGTTGAGTTTTGTGTTGGTGACAATGAAATGCTTTGATTGGATTGCGGTGAAATTTCTTAAAGTTTCATGAAGTAGTGGTATAAAAGTTTCAATGGAGACATTGAAAATTGCGAGGAATGACTTCTAGTCACAACCACATGTTGATGAGAAAATCAATGTTTTTTCCTGAACCTCCCTTTGGAGATGTTGTCATCTAGTTAAGAAATATCCAGTTTACATAACCTAGAAAGGCTAAAGTTGTTGAACTGTAATATCCTCAGATTTTAGAATATCAAATTCTAAGTGAACTTTGAAATAAATTTTTGTTTTTGGAAAATTCGGATTTGGAAATTAGTTTCCATTTATGGAAAATCTAATTTAGGAATTTTTATTGTTGTAATTAAATATTTGATGACTGTTAGGAAAATATTTTCCTTGCCCAACTAACCTTGTTTATTTTGACACATGTGAAAGACAAACTTTTAATAAATTAAATGTTGGAAGACAAATGGAACAACCAGTTTAAAAATAGCTGACCATGGCTCCATGAGTGGGGAACAGGTTTGAGTTACATCAAGGATGATTTTTACAAGTGGAAAATATGGAATTTGACCACAAGCAACCCCTAAAAATCAGGGATTTGTAAAACTGGGAATTTCCCAAGGAGGGAAGGAACGACCTAGTCACAGTGATGCATATAAAACAACATATGGAGGAGGTAGAACGCTACTTAGTATGTTGTGGAAAATAATTTTTTTTCTATTATGATCACTATTAGTGTGAGGAAAAGGAATTTCTAATCCATGTATGTTGGGGGAAAATAAGCTATTTGTTGCTATGAGCATTGTTAGTGTGAGGCAAAGAAATTTCTGATCTGTGGACGTTGGGGAAAAGAAACCATTTGTTGTTATGAGCACTATTAGTGTGAGGAAAATGAATTTATGATCTGTGGATGGTGACTATAGCTAAGGAGGAACATTTAGTTTTTCTTTATGGACTCATGGTCAGGCTAGGGGGTGAACAGGGAAAGTGAACTTGGTTGTTCATTCTATGGTTGGGTGGAACGTGACTATTCCATTTGTATTCCAACATCAGGTTTCAGATATGTGTCTTGGCTTGCATTCTTTGTTAATGATTGTGTTTATGATTTTTATTTGTTAGGAATATGATGGCTTAGTATAGATAAAGGATACAGAATATATATATTTTTTGAAATGTGATGGTGGTACATATATATTGAATTTCCATTTAAATTTGTACATACACAATTACCACAAAGAATAGATAGAATGAATAACAATCCGAATACCTTCTTCTTTACCATAGAAATATAGTGATGAATTCAAAGTATCTTGCAAAAGCAACCATTGTATTCAATTGATCATTGTTCAAATATTACAGTTAGAGTACCATAATCCAAGACTCCACAACCTCTCATATTTTAAACAGAGTACTAAGAAGTATACACAGAATATGTATGTAACTGAAGTAATGCACACATAGATTAAAACTCAAATACCTTTAGAGAAAGATGTTTCCTTCATCTGATTACCTCGATTTTTCAAAAACTGCAAAAGAAAAAAAACGAGGGTTTAGTAAACTATGCTAGCTTTTTAATTCTATGGAAAACAAACATTATAATAAGCCAAGGACGAAACTTATTTTGAGTTCTTAATTAGATCAATGGTTAGCCTTAACTTCGGCCTTCAACGCTTTGGGTGATTTTTGATTTTAGAAACTAGTTTTCCCCAAAGTACATACTCCCGAAGTGACGTAACTTGCTGACGTCATTTCTTACTTACCATTGGTCATGTTTTGAATCTTAGTAGGTACAGTGGTTCAAGAACGATTGCAGAGAAAGGCGAATGTAGTAACTGTGGGTTTGGAACCGCAAGGTTTGACTTGGGCCATGGGATCTGTTCAGGAGAAGGAGGATCCTTCACAACCATTAGATATGGAGAAATTTGCATGAGGATTAACCCCTAATTACTCTGAACTTCGTGACTTCGGTGTAGTTTATGTGTGATAGAGAATAAAGGGTTGAAGCCCAAAGAGGATCTATGTCAAAGATCTGTGGGGAAGTGTTTACCATTGGATTTGACCGAGGATGGACCAAAACTGTAGGATTAAGACAAGAGAGAAAGGTAAGAAAGTTTGGGAGTTCGGCATTCAGGAGAAACGGGGTATGCTAAGGTGAAATCTCCTGAATCCTGAAGTCCCGAAGTGACGTGGCCTACTGAAGTCGCTAGGAATGATGTGGACACATGGGATGTCTGCCCTATGTTAGTGAGTTAAAAACCATTGTAAGATAGAAATAAAGTTAGAATGGGACATATGTTACCTGCCTGATTGGGACACGTGTCGGCTTCGTGTGTCCTGCTATGTGGTGCTCCGGGTGGTGGCACAAGGTAGTTAAACTTGATAAAGAAGTTAACTAGATATGAGTTGCATTATCTTTGAGCACAATCTATCAAGATCGATGGTTAGGAGGCATTGCCGAGATCGAAGTAGTGCGGAAGATAATTATACAGTGAGGTCCTGCAATCCAAAGTATGGTTTTTCAGAAGGGGTACGTGTCAAAGTGGGGACAATTGTGGAATGATCGATGGGTTATTCCAAAACCACCAACCCATGTCCCCACAATTTGAAAAGTACTAAAGTTGATGTTGTTGATTAAGGTTGGTTGTCATTGATGTCAACCCTTGAAGAAAAACCCGTAGCACAAAGGTTTGGGTAATGGACCCAATAGTATTTTATGTAAATATGACTCATTATTGTTTTTTCATGGTTGATAAGAAGTAAATATGGATGAACTCCAAAGTGGTCCCCTTATGGTGAAAGCC
>JZKD02S1222448.1:213970-227584 GCA_000966675.3 Picea glauca | reverse complement strand
TCTCATTCTATTCTTTCCATGGGATAATTTCCATCAAAATTTACACAAACTGTTTCTAGATCATCTTCTTCACTTGAGAAAAAATCAACATCATCCCATTTTGAATCATTGCAATCAAGAGTCTTTGGAGATTCTTTACCTTTATTTGAAGTATCTTCAAGATCTTCCTTTTTGCCAACATTATCACTTGATTCTTTGTCTTCATTTGAAATGTTTTCAATATCACATTTAGAAATAATACAATCAAGGGTTTTTGGATATTCTTTACCTTTGATAATCTTGATGGAGTGGTCTTCAATATCTTCCTTCTCCTTCTTTCTTTGATATGTCTCCTCTAGTTTTAGCCATAGATCCTTGGAAGAAGTGCATTGTTCCATGCTTTCTTTGATAGGTCTTGAGAGTCGACTAAGAATGGTCTTAAGAGCCAATGCATCATTCTTCTTTCCTTCCCTTTGAGATGCAAACTTTGACTTGTTCTTCAACATAACTGATCCACCAATGGCTTCCTTCCAAAAAGACACTCCCATTGTCTTCAAATACGCTCTCATTTTTATTCTCCAAGTAGAATAGTTTTCCTCATCAAGGATTGGTATTTAATCATCCATTTATGTGTCTATGGATATCCTTCAATCTTTTTAAGGCTTGTAGTGAAGTCCTACTCTGATACCAATTGTTGGACACACCTACCACACTTAGAGGGGGGGTGAATGAGTGTGAGGATCTTTTTCCCGAAACTTCCCTCTTACACAAAACTCCTTAGTTAACATTCAACATTTACTCATTACTCATTGCTTTCATTTATAATCAGTTATATGTGAAAACATATCAGCAACATATATCAGCAATATATCATCAACAAATCATCTCCACAAGGAACCTAAAGAACACAAGATGTATGTACAATTTTTCTTTTTATTATGGACTTCAATCTGAGGGTTTTTAAGCAACAATTGAATAGAGTACAACTCTACAAGAGAACCAGATACATATGCAATACACATCTTACATTCTCAACACCAACTAATATGAGGCAACAGTCCTCAACATATATCAATCTGTACCATAAACAAGTGCATCAACCATGCACCAACCTGTGCCAAACAACCTATAATCAACCTGTACCATAAACAAGTGCATCCAAACATGTACCAAGTATATACAAACCATGTGTCAACTACTCATCAATATGTACCAACATCATCAACTATACACCTCATGTACGTGTCAACTCATCAATTGCTTGTCTCAACCATGACTAGTTTTGGATTAGTCAACAATGCTAACTTGAAATAATCATAACTTTGTACCTGTAATGAATAAAGATCTGAAACTGATACGTGAGTTTCTTCAGTGTGTTTTATGCAATCATTCTAGGTGTAACTACTTGGAACCTCTTATAAAAGGAGTTATAGAAAAAATGGCATACCTTTCTGAATTCTGGCTTATTCTAGAGAGTGACCTTGTAAAGCGTGCCCCACATGAAATATTTGTTGAATCAGTCTAAAACTATTACAAAGAATACTAAATATTGTAATATAACCAACACAATTGGTCTCACTGAAGTTTTATCTGTTATGAATAAGTTATGACATTTTTACCTGAAACACCTATTTTAGACTAGTTTCTGGACTAGCCACAAACCCTATTTTCCACAGAGTGTATGTCCAAAAATACAATGACCCACAAGATGAATTTTTTACCATATATATTTGGATATGTTTCCTCAATGGAAAATCAATCTCATAGTCTGACTCATTATATAAAAAAGGTTATTACAAAAATGGTGAGATGACCTGTAAATAATATACCTTAGAAAGCATCATGAAAAGAATTTATCCTCCCTTGAATTTCGGCCCTCTTTTCTTCACCTTCCCTCTGAAATTTGTCTTAGATATAATTTGGTTACCTCATTCACCTATAAATATTCAATATGCTCAATTTTTCCACACCAAAAATGCTCATGAAGCTCTCACAAGAAGCTCTCCATCAATACGCCAAAATATATTCTCACAAGAAGCTCTCCATTGATCCAAAAAAAGGATGATCTACAAGATACCATTTCTATATTATTTATACTTTCATCCTCTAGGTCACTTAACCCATTTTTAGGTCACTTAACCCATTTCTAGGTCACTTAACCTATTTTCCTTATTCTAGGGTTAACCATGTTTCCATAAATAGAAAGTTCTCCAATACTTTATCATTTAAATATTTCTTCTTGATTTTGTCACCTTACTTTATCATTTCTTGATTTTGTCACTTCCCTTTATTATTTAAATAATCCACCTTGACTTTGTCACTTTACTTTATCATTTAAATAATGATTTCTTCTTTTAGGTCACTTTGACTTCTTTGACCTTGGGGGCTTCAAGCCTTCATGTGGGGGTTAATCATCTTCATAAGGCCATAACTATCAAACCATGAGGAGTTATGTGACATTCTACATACCACCATAAATGGCATAAAAAGAACTATCCATCTAGGATAGTTTCACCAACAATTTCCTAGATCTTCATCTCATTATTCCACATACAAGCATTGGTCCTCCAACCATTCTTCTAGGATAATTCAATCCACAAAGTGTCTTCCCGTGAGGGATTTCACCATAAGGGGACCACTTTGGAGTTCATCCATTTGTGCACCTTATATATACTAATAAGACAATAATGAGAGCATGGGTCCTCCACCCATTCTTCTAGGATAACTCAATCTGCAAAGTGTCTTCCCGTGAGGGCTTTCACCATAAGGGGACCACTTTGGAGTTCATCCATTTGTGCACCTTATCAATCATGATAAGACAATAATGATTCATCTATACATTTTTTCAACAATGCATCATATACCAATGAAACCACATCGATCCATCTTCATCATGTATCAATGGCAACTCATTGATCCATCTTCATCTATGCATTCTCATCAAGGAAAATACATATTACATTACATCAATCATCAATCAATCAATCCTTTGGAATCAATCAATCACTTGACATCAATCAATCAAACCAATTGCATGTATGACAATATGATCCAACATATATCAACACAATTCTCCAATAGTTCCTAAATTTCCTCTAGTAGATCATCTATTGAGGTACTGGTCAAAATGACTCTAGGTTTTCTCACCACAACAAAATGCATTTCTTCATCTTTCTTGAATTCATCCAGAAGTTTCTTCCCACTCATGAGAATTATAGTATTGCCTATCTCTTCTTTCACCTTCTTGTCCTCAATTGGCAACAACATATGTGTCCTACCATTCTTTTCCAAGGTGTATGTGTTATTTCTTCCATCATGAATAACATTTATGTCATATTTCCAAGGCCTCACCAATAAAATATGACAGACATCCATGGGAATAACATCACATAAGATCTCATCTCTATATCCCCCTATCTTAAATTCAACTAAATATTGTTTAGTGACAGTTACCTGGTGTCCTTTTTGCAACCATGAAACCTTGTATGGGCTTAGATGTGCAACTGCCTCCAATTCCATATTTTCCACCATTTCTGTGGATACTAGATTGTTTGTACTTCCACTATAAAAAATGTCCTTACATACCCTATCCTTGGTCTTGCAATCAATCCTAAATAATATGTTCATCTAGACTGGACTCTCCATCTCTTTCTCTAGCTTCAAGAGAATTTTCCTCATCATCAAGGATCTTTCTCCTTCTGCATCTTCTACCTCAACATTTCACCTTTGCGCTTCTGAAATGTGAGCTTCACCTCCTCCATATCTTTTCCTATAGGGACATTCAAAATATTTATGTCCAATCTTTCCATAGATAAACCACTTTATTTCACCTCCTCTACCTCTTCCTCTTCCTCTTGCTCGAGGAAAAGTGTTCCTATCAGCATATTTTCCTCCTTGTGATATTCCTCCCTTTTCTAGGTGGTTATGAGGTTTATTTTATTCATCCTTGGGCTTTTGTACTCTGTCCTGGGAAACTGCTTTTCCTCTGCTCTAACTTTTTCCTCTGCCCCTTTGACCTTGCTTTCGGGCCAATTTCACTTCTACCTTTGAAGCAATCTGATAAGCATCTTCCACATTACTGATTGTCACCATGCTCATATCATATTGAATCTCATATCTCATGCCATTCATGTATCTGGCAAATTTTTCATCATCACTCTCATGATGACCAGCTCTGATGTTTAACCTATAAAATTCTTCAGTGCATTCCTTCACTACCATCCCTTTCTGTCTCAAATTTTGCATTCTTCAGAAAAAATTAATTTACTAATCTTTGGGTATGAATTTTTCTTTCATATTGGCGACCATACTATCACATATTTTGATTCTTTGTTTTCCTTTGCAACACCTGTCAGCCTGTAGTTCATCCCACCACAGTGTTGCATGCCCCTTTAGTCTAGTGACTGTGTGTTTTACTTTCTTATGTTCTTCGATATCCTCATAGTCGAAGTATTTATCTAGAGCTCTAAACTAATCTAGCAAATCCTCAATGTCTAAGTTTCCTTCATACATCGGGATGTCCATTTTTTCTCTGGTCCCTATTCTTGCAACAACTTTTAATAGACGTTCTTATGTAACATCTTCGACTACAAATTCTTCTTCATCTCCGACTTCGTTTTCACTTTCAGCCTCACTGATATCTCCAGTATCAACTGTTCGCCTCTGTGTTGTTTCCATAGCATCCAATCGAGCATGAAGTTCTCTCATTTTCCTTTCCATAAATGGATTGGACATGGGTATCTCTTGACGTATTCTCGATGGCATTGTTTCAATCTGTCCATGCAGAATTCAAATCAAAACTATCCTTTTTCTTCCTTATACAAAAGACAAAATTTGTTAGCTCTGATACCACCTGATGTAACACCCCCTCCTCAACAGGATCTTCATGACTTCCCAGTCTTTGGATCTTCCTATTCCCTTGAGCTGAAATGGCTCCTTAGTTCCTCTGGAACCAATGCATATAAAACCACAGGTCCTTCTAGAATTTACACCTGCGTGAACAAGAACTAGGCGCAAACCTCTACTCTACCTGACCACTAGCATGACCACTCAATTAACCTCAAAGGGCTCTTTAAGTTCACGAATTAACATTTCACAATTTTGGGATTCTTGCTACAAGTCACCCTGACTCCTCTGATCTCGAAACCCCAAAATGGGCTAACAATCCTTAGCTCCTCCCTTGTGATTTCACCATATGACCTCCAGCCAAATCCTTGGGCCTCTCCTCTGAGCACGTCATGATTTTGCAACTTGTGAGTTCACGATGTGACTCTTCTCCCTTTTCCTGAAGTCTAAACTCACGACTTATTTATCACAGATCAATGGTATTGATTCTTCCCCAATCTAATGGCCTAGATCGCATCAGGATTTCTCATGTCGAGGATTCCCTAAACAACTTCCTCCACTCTCCTAACTCCCGAAATGTCGATATCTCGGAGTGCCCAATTGATCACGCTCCATGGGATCTTACGGTTGTTATCTATCCTAAGCTTGGTTCCTACGGGGTGACTTCAACCCTCATCCTTCCCTTGAACTTTCCAAGTCTCTATCCCTAATGAGCTTGATTATGGTTGCAAACTCAAAGATTCTAAGGGATTCTTGAACACACTGATTGTGGCCTTCACGATAACCACTGATTATCCAAACACTCCTTCTCTACGCACTCCTTGTGACATAATTTCTTCAATCACTCCCTTGGGTTGGAAAATTCTAATACTTCAAACGGGCCTAAGAACACCTTGCAGGGGTCTGTGCTATACGTTCACTTCTGTATGTATAAGAATGACTCTATCTCTGCTGAGCTTTTCTGAGGTAAAACTTAGAATCTCGTCAACGCACTCCTTGCAGTCCTTCACTGCACTCCTTACAAGAATTCTCAAGAAGAGAAACAATTGAAACTCACACTCTCCCTCTCAGAGATTTCATACATTCAATATGGAATCATACACATAAAGCATTGAAACAAATGCACAACATAGCATATAAGAAAACTATAAACATACCATTCAATAGAGGCAAACAATATCCATAACAACACCATGAAATTGATTCAAATCATTCTTATATTAACTCAAGTGCTTCTGTACATGGTTTATGAGGCAACAACTATCTTCTTATACAACTTCTACAGTCTTTGTTCTTCTCTGCTCTCCTATGCTCTCTTGTTCTTCGGCTACTACTCTTACAATGAGAATAATAAATCATATAATACATCTACGAGGGAGATTTTTTTTTAGTTTTCCCTCCTACAACTCTAAGCTATCTTATTGAATTAAAATCTCTACAACTACTTTACATTAATTACATTAATTGTGTACAACCAAAAGATGAGAGCAATGCCCAAGATCTAAGTTACAATCCCCAAATAATTTAAGATCACTTATGTCTCTCCAGATATTACATTAATGTGCCATCCTTTTGAAATTCAAAATATCTTCAAAATGTGCACTAGTGCATATCCAACTGTCCTCTGCTTGCACTTTCTTGTGATGTTCCTGCATCAGACTTCTACCAAAGAAAGATACAGTACCTAAAACATGTGATACCCGAAGATGGTATTGCAGTTGATCTAGAAAAGATAAAATCGATTATGGAATCACCTATCCCTAAGGATGTAGCATACATCATATCATTCATGGGAATTACCAATTATTACGAAAGATTTATCGAAGGATTTTCTAAGATTGCGTATCCCATTACATCCCTACAGAAAAAAGGAATAAGATTTACTTGGTCACCAAAGTGTCAGGAAAACTTTGATAAATTAAAAGGACTGTTAACTACAACACATATCCTAAGGGTAGTGGATCCCAATAAAGATTTTACAGTGTGCGTGGATGTAAGCAAATAAGGCTTGGGAGGATTCCTAACACAAGATGGACACATCATCTATTACGAATCACGTAAAATGAAAGAACATGAACGGAATTACATTACACATGATTTGGAATTAGCAACCATAATTCATGGTCTAAAAATGTGGTGACATTATTTAATGGGGAGTAGGTTTCTGCTACTAACTGACAACAATGGTGTAAAGTTTTTATTTATTCAACCATATCTCAATGCAAGGCAAATGACATGGCTATCCTTTTTAAGTGAATTTGATTTCGAAGTACGACACATCAAAGGTAAGGAAAATAGGGTTGTATATTCTCTAAGTTGGAGGACTAACGAACTTTATGAGATAAGTGTTAGCAAAGAAGAAAAAGACATCGAACAAAGAATAAAATCTACAACTAGTAATGACGAAAAGTACATCAAAACAACAACATAATTGCAAGAAAATGCAGAAAACCTGAACAAAACAGATTAGAGTTTAGATAAAAATGGACTGCTAAGGTTCAAAAACAGGATGTATGTACCTAATTATTTTGTTTTAAAATCAACAATTGTCAACGAATTGCACAAAAGGACATCTTCTGGTCATATAGAATACCAGAAGATGATAACAGTCTTAAGAAAATTATTTTATTGGCCTAACATGAAGAGGGAAAACAACTGAATATTGATCTAAATGCTTAGATTGTCAACAGGTAAAGGTTGAAAATCAACATCCAGTTGGTTTTCTACAACCTCTACCTATACCAGAATGGAAGTGGGAGATTATCGCGTTGGAATTCATCATAGGTTTTCATAAGACTCAAAATCAAAATGACTCAATTATGGTAATGATTGATAAAATTATGGGTAGAAGCATACACAAAATTAACGTAGTTGTGGATGGCAGGAAATTTGATCATCAATCCACTATTGTGGAGGTTGAAGGTAAAATTCATGATAACCGCATTTCCATATTAATTGACCTAGGATCTAGTCTGAGTTATGTTACTTCTAGTTTAGTTGAATTAAACAAGCTAAAGAAAGTAAAGCATGCTAAGTCTTGTTTAGTATAGTTAGAAACAGGGACCAAGAGAAAGCTAATAGATTTTATTCCTAAATGTGAACTCAACATAGACAGTCAAAGTACAAAGTTGGATCTAAACATTTTACCTTTAGGATCTTACGATTTAATCATTGGAATGGACTGGTTAGAGAAACATAAAGTAATTTTAAACTTTTATGAAAAGTAACTTATTTACAGAGATGGAAACAACACATTTAGGATGATACAAGGGATGAGAAAACCAATTTTAGTTAGGCAGGTATCAGTCATGCAGTTTAAGAAATGTATGAACAAAGGTTGCCAAGTTTATGTTGTTCAGGTAACTAATCTCTTAGAAAAGGAAAACAAACCCAGTGTAGAGGACTTTGTAGTCCTACATGGGTTTAAAGATGTATTTGTGGACGAAATACCATAACTACCTCCAAGAAGAGAGATATATTTCTCTATCGATCTACTACCTAAATCTTCCTTAATATCTAAGGCACCTTATAGAATGAGTCTACCCGAATTAACATAACTGAAAATTTAGCTGCAAGAACTTTTAGATAAAGAATATATCAGACCAAGTGTCTCACCTTGGGGAATACTGGTTCTCTTCATTAGAAAGAAAGATGGGACCTTGAGATTGTGCATTGACTATTGACAACTAAATAAGATGATGATCAAGAATACGTATCCTTTACCCAAAATTAACGACCTATTTGACCAAGTTGGAGGAGTAAGGATATTCTCTAAGTTATATTTAAGGTTTGGTTATCACCAAGTCATAATATAAGACGACGATATAAATAAAACAACAGTTAGAACAAGTTACATACATTATGAGTTTGTCGTAATTCTGTTTGGTCTTACTAATGCACCAACAACCATTATGTGTTTGATGAATAGTATATTTAGTGAATATCTGGATAATTGTGTGTTGGTGTTTATCGATGATATTTTAGTTTACTCGAAAACAGAAGAAGAACACGAAGAACATCTGAAAATAGTATTGCATACCTTAAGGAAATATAAGTTGTACGCGAATTTTGATAAGTGCTACTTCTACCAAATAAATGTACAGTACCTAGGACACATGATATCCGAAGATGGTATTGCAGTTGATCCAGAAAAGATAAAATCCATTATGGAATGGCCAATCCCTAAGGATGTAGTAGACATCAGATCATTCATGGGAATTACCGGTTATTATCGAAGGATTTTCTAAGATCACGTATCTCATTACATCCTTACAGAAAAAGGGAACAAGATTTAGTTGGTCACCAAAGTGTCAGGACAACTTTGATAAATTAAAAAGGGATGTTAACTACAACACCTATCCTAAGGGTAGCAGATCTCGATAAAGATTTTACAGTGTGTGTGGATGCAAGCAAAGAAGTCTTGGGAGGGGTCCTAACACAATATGGACACGTCATCTGTTACAAATGACATAAACTGAAAGAACATGAACGAAATTACGTTACACATGATTTGGAATTAGCATTCGTAATTCATTCTCTGAAAATGTGGTGACATTATTTAATGGGGAGAAGGTTTCTGCTACTGACTGACAACAATGGTGCAAAGTTTTTATTCAGTCAACTAGATCTCAACGTAAGGCAAGCGAGATGGCTATCCTTTTTAGTGAATTTGATTTCGAAGTACAACACATCAAAGGTAAAGAAAACAAAGTTACATATTCTCTAAGTCGGAGGAATAAAAAACTTTATGAGATAAGTGTTAGCAAAGTAGAAAACGACATCGAACAAAGAATAAAATATGCAAGCAGTAATGATGAAAAGTACATCAAAACAACAACATAATTGCAAGAAAATGCAGAAAAACTGAACAAAACAGATCTGAGCTTAGATAAAAATGGATTACTAAGGTTAAAAAACAGGCTATATTTAGATAATTCTGTTGTTTTAAAATCAACAATTCTTGACGAATTGCACAAAAGGCCGTATTCTGGTCATCTGGGATACCAAAAAATGATAACAATCTTAAGAAAATTGTTTTATTGGTCTAACATGAAGGGTGAAACAACTGAATATTTATCTAAATTCTTAGATTGTCAATAGGTAAAGACTGAACATCAACATCTAGCAGGTCTGCTACAGCCTCTACCTATAGCAGAATGGAAGTGGGAGATTATCTCATTGGACTTCATCACAGGTTTGCCTAAGAATCAAAAGAAAAATGACTCGATTATGGTAGTGATTGATAAAATTAGCAGATCTTCACATTTTATACCTGTGAAATCTACTTATAAAGAAATTAATATTGCTGAAATTTTTATGAAAGAAATATTTAGATTGCATGGAATTCCTAAGATGGTGATGTTCGATAGAGATGTCAAATTTACATCAAATTTTTGGAAGGAATTGTTTGCAACATTAGATACTAACCTGAATTTCAACACAAGCTACCATCCACAAAAGGATGGTCAAACCGAACGAACGAATCAAATTTTGGAAGACATGTTACAAATGTACGTGACAACGAAACCAACTAAGTGGGAGAATTACCTACACTTAGATGAATTTTCTTACAATAATGGTTATGAGACATCAACCAAGATGAGTCCCTTCGAAGCATTATACAGAAGGAAATGCACAACCCCGATTAGCTGGGATAATCTAGTTGACATGCTTATGATGGGACTGAAAATGCTCTAGGAAATGGAGAAAATGATAAAAAGGGAATAACAGAATTTAAAGGAGGCCCAAGACTGACAGAAAAGCTACGTAGATTTAAAAAGGAGACACTAGGAATTTAAAGTTGGGGACCATGTATATGTGAAAGTCAAAGCAAGGAGGAGCTCTCTAAATCTAGGAAATTGTTCAAAGTTAGCACCCAGGTTTTGTTCCTTACTATTCCAGTTCTCACTCGCGAGCCATAAATTCTCACCAGCTATAACAAGTTCACTCAAAATATGTTTCATATCTGTTGAGTTTAAGGTTTTTGTGTAATCCACCGAAATAACCTCAAGGTAGTTTGTGTTGTTTTCAACGATGTATTTGCACATCTATTGCCTCAACTCAATCTGAGGGATCACATTGCGAATTTCAAATGGCTTGCGAGTATAGGGGTTAACGACATTATTTTTGGTGTCCCAAACCTTCTTGAGTGTACTACGGTTGTAAAGAACCTGACCAGGGTCTTCTGCTATGGGAAGCCGAATTGGGTCGTAAGTGAATTCATTGACAATAGGATCAACAAACTCTTTGGGAAAACCATCATATGATGAATCCATTGTTTTCTAGGATGAACATGAGAAATTACACAATCAATTTGATCGATACTTAGAATATTTCATATACATCTATAGACACAATGTGTCATTGTGCCAAGGAGGTTCATTTTACAAACGTTAAAGTTGTTTTAAGTTTAAATTCATTAATTTTTAGTAATTTGATTAAGTTTCTTAAATTTTTATCATCTGATCATTATCATTATCAAAACTTTCAATGAACTATGATTTAAATTTCATATAATTATATAATATTTAAATACTAATTATTTGATTGGTATAGCTTATGTTAGATATAATGTTTATATTGAATTAAGTGTTAATTAAGAATAGATAATTATGGAGATTATGTTTATCTAAAAACTCAATGTGTTTAGAATCTCCTATTCATTAAAGAGTTATTAGATGAGTCATTAAATGGTTGAGATATGCTTTATTCATGTACTATACTAGATTGATCAGTAACATAGAAGTAAGTTTAGCTTGAGTGACCCTCTTTATGTTGTGTTAGTATTAATAAGAGTGTTATTATTGATAATAGCAAGTAGAGGCTTCACTCCTTAATATGAGAGAGAGTTTGTGATTACTTATGCTTGCAGGAGGAGAGGATATGTATAATAGCCATCTCCACGTTAGATTTGTTTTGTGACTGATTGTTTGAACATGTACATTTTTCTTTGGTCATGGTTTTTCCATGGTAGTCTAGAGTTTGGTGTCAATGTTTTTCTGGGAAGATGTAACTTGAAAGATCAATCATTAAATGAATGAGATATGCTCTATTCATGTACTATATTAGATTGATGAATTATAGAGAAGTAAGTTTATCTTGAGTCAGCCTATTTTTGTTGTGTTATTCCTAATAAGAGAAAGTATAGGCTTCAGTCCCTACTATGAGATAGATCTTGTGATTACTTATCCTCATAGTAGGAGAGGATAGGTAAAATAGCCATCTCAAGGTTAAATTGTTTTGTGAGTGATTGTTTGAGCGTGTGCATTTTTATTTGGACGTGTTTTGTCCATGGTAGTCTATAGTTTGGTGTTTTTCTTGGCAGTTGTAACATGAAATATCAAGTCATTTGGGAAATGTAGTGTGTGTGATAAATTATTGAACCTATTTTAATAATTTTTATTGGTTTGTTGTTTAATTTCAGTCCTTTTGAAAATGGAAATGAATGAAAATGATGGATGGAAACAACATGTAGTGAAGAAGGAGACACATGAAGAAGAGTAAGAGTGGGATCCACTCTTTACTATAGAGACAACAAGGAGCACAAATCTATAAAGGAAGGTTGCAACAATATGCTTAAGAAAGGAAAGAGGGCCATGCAAAAGTTAATTTCCGGTAGGAGGAGCTTCAAGTTATAGAGAAATCATTGGTCTTGGTTGGATTAATTTCTACCAACCACATTTAAAACTGAAGCTTCCATCAACCACAAGTCATTGTTCCTCCACCAAAATATCCATCGACACTTCCAGATATTTCTAGCTACATGAACTCTCTAGCTCTTCACGATCCTTCCAAAGACCTCTATAAGTACGAGGTAATCATTTTGGCATGCAAATAAAATTGTTCAGTGTGTTATTCAGTTTTATTTGTTTTCATTTTCTTCTACCCACTTCATCGTGGTATCAGATTCAGGAGTGTCGTGAGGGTCATGAGAGCCATGAAGTGCCTGAGTGTTGTGAAAAGTTGTGTGATTCAGTGTAGAAATGAAGAGTGAAGAGAAGCTTCATGCAGAGGAGGAAGAAAAAATTGTAAAGATAAGCTCAGTGCAGAGGAGGAGGAGGAGCTCCGAGTAAATTCCCTGCAAAGAACGCCCTAGCAGCAGGATCTGTCGCTAGTCGAGCAGGTGAAATGGGCGTGGAATCCAAGCATACAGACTCAAATTCTTCTATTGGAGATGGTTTAGAGGTTAGGGACTTGTAAACTTTTGGAAATGTTCATGGATAACCATAGAATAAAGTAGAAGGGTTTTCGTCCCTGTAAGTATTCATTTTAGTAATCTAGTTGATAGTCCTGATGGGTTTCAAGTTGGTTATTACTATTAGATTTTCTAAAATATTTCTCTTTGATTTGGTTGTCGGGTTATTAGTATACATGAAAATACCTTTCTGCACAAATATATTGAAGTATCATACAATGTAGTTATGAAAGTTCATACTTGAACTATATAAACAATATATTGTTTTGTATGAAAAATTCAAAAGTTTTGATTTTTGTTATTAGGAAATTGGCTTATTATGCTTAATAACCATAAAGTTACTTTCTCTGATATGGGTTACATGAGTTGGAGAATTAAGATCTACAAGATAGATGTTGCTTCAGTAAATTGAAGTTCGGTTGTTTGGAAATAACAAGGGTTATTTTACAAAGGTTACCTGAACATTAAAGTTTTTGTTAAGCCCCAATATTGACTCATTACCACTTAACTGAGGCATATTATATTAGTAATGTTATTTTATTTATGTCAGCTTTAGTCCATTAGTTGTAATTATACCTCCTAGTCTCCTATATATA
>JZKD02S1222448.1:195316-206003 GCA_000966675.3 Picea glauca | reverse complement strand
TGTTTTGCAGTAACCAAAGAGATGGTGGTAGGCGGTGCTATCTCCGGTATCCTGTACAGCTTATTGCCCAAAGTGATAATAATAGCACGAGGCCTGGACTCATACACAACATGTCACTTCCACAAGTACGATTGGCCTAATAATACATTAGAAACATCAAGAGGAGCAATGTCACATAATACCTCATCCATGAAGGGCTTGATGTTGTAGGGAAGGCGACATTGGTGACTGACGCGAAGGTCCCATCCTTGGTGCAACCACCCGATGGTGTATGGTTGTGGGTGTGCTATGGTCGACAAGCCCAACCACTTCACGACCTCTACTGAGATGAGGTTCTTCTGTCTCCCGCTATCGACAATGAACTGCAACGGGGAACCCTTTACCCACATCTTGGAATGGAAGAGACGGTCTGCCTCCTCTAGATCTTCTGGTTCCTCCTTATGGATCTTCGTGGTGGAAATGGTGGCGTTGGGCTCCTCATCGATAATTTTCTTCCCCCTATCATTCCCCTTGTTAGGTTCTGATTTAGAGTTGGAGCATGCATCCGATTCAGAATCCTTCAACTCGGCTACCAGTGACTCCTTGGCCCGACACTCACTTGTGTTGTGAGTGGAGCTCTTATGGAACTCACACCACTTCCCTGTGTCCGTTTTTGGCTTCGTGGTGTTGTTCTTTTCTTGTGTCTTTGGTGCATTGTCCTGGGCTGCCCCGCCTGTTACACAAGATTTTGGTCATCATGATGATGTATTGATAATGGTGTACTCAGGCTCTTCATTAGAACTTTTTCATGAGAAAAGTTACTTTCTTCTCTTTTCAGAAATATCATTTTTGAGGAAGGTTCACAGGCTGCTAATACATTTTCCTGCGAGAATGCATGATTCTCACAGGCTGCCTTAAGCCAGGGTGCGAGGGGTTCGCACTGTGTATAACTGCTAGGGTGCAACACTTTCTAAAGAAAGGAAAATGATGAATTCTCAAAGTTTCTAGAAGGGAATATTCTAGAAGGATGAGATGGAATTCGAATGGTTATCCAAGTACTGGATTCCCAGATATTTTGGGATCATTTTATCCAGGTAACCAATTCATTCTCTCCTATATATTGAGGGGATTCTCATGGAAAAGGTTAGAAGCAAACAAGGTTAAGAAAGAATCATTGGAGAATTGGTGAAAGACTGTGTGAAGGATTGATGCTACAACAGCTAAGAACTCCAACAAGTTTATCAAAGGTGGTTGATCTTCTTCATACAAGTGAGTAAGTGTGTGTGTCAGAGCCAAGGGCCATTGAAAGGAAGTTTGCAACATCAAGGCTCGGGTTGTAATATTTACTTTCCATCAATATGATACAATAATATGTCCCTTTCCCATAAAGCTAATTCTACTTTATTGTATAACTCCTTGATCATATACATAGATTCACTATTGAATATATTGTGCTTTCTTCACTCCACTTGGTTTGTATCATTTTGGTCTTGACTGTACGAGAGCATTGGAGCGAAGCGGGAGCAACAAAGACCAACGGAAGCGATTATAAGGTATGCAACTTGTTCTTGCCTCTTAGTTCATTCAATGGTTAGAATCTAGGGAAAGAGTATTATTCTGTCTTTCTTTGTTCTAGATCCAGGTGGATCTAGGGAGATCGGTTTGTGTTCGCACTTACGGATTTATCCAATAACAAAATTGGTGACTCCACTGGGGAAAAATCCCATTTTTCTTTGTGGCTTTTGGTGTTTTTATGTGGCCATTTTCTCTGGTTTCACTTTTCTCCTGTCCTATCAATCTCTGAGTCTTTAGGATATCCTGATAGACCCTCTGGGTCCAGAGGCCTTTTTCAATTTTGCTTCATTTTCCAAAATTTTGACTATGTTCAGACATTCTCGCACTGTACTTCATTGCATCCTACGAGAATAGGTAGAGTTCACACTCTGCCTTTACGTTGCAATGTGAGGTTCTCACACCCTGCTCAAGGGCCACCTACGAGAATGCCTAATTCTCGCACTGTGTAATACTACCAGCCTGCGAACTCATTTTTTCAAAATTTTGGATTTAAGCTTTGGCATCTTTAACTGCCCAGATCAGTCTAGGTGCCTCATAAGACTTTCTTGGACCATTGATTGATGTATTTCTTGTCTTCATTTGCATGCATGAACAGTCTTAGGATTTCAAGGCTCTTCTTGTCACTTTTGTCTTGACTTTCGTTTCTTGACTTTTCTTGGCAAAACCATTCTCTATGATTTTAGAATCTGAGTGTGTTTGATTAGTTAAGAACCAGTGATTGGTTGAAAGTTGAGTTTCATTGGTCTTTATCATTTGTTTATGATTTGAAAGGTCATTTTTCTTATGCAATTGAAAAGACTAGTTTGGGTTTCTTTGTTTTAACAAAGTTCATTATTGCTTTTAGTGAAATTTTTGAAACAAAAAGATTTAATTTCTTGCTTTTAGATTGGGGGCATCCTTGCATTTTAAGTAGCGAAATTGCATGATTCATGATTCTTGCATGAATCGTGCATTGGTGTTCAGTACCTTTTTCTCATTTCTTGAGAATCTTGATATTGATGAGTTTAATATATTTTGGGACATTGTGCATATGGGAATGATAAATGTTTTCTCCTTCTCGTAGCATAGCTTTCATAGAAAAGAAACGATTGCATCTTCATATCTTTGCATAATTTCTGAGTTGGTCAAAACACCATATTGTCCATGCCATCTTCCTTTTGAGTATAACAACCATAAAATAAAGCACTTATAAAAATTGATTAGACATTTTTATTTTTTCTGGTAGCAAACCTACATTAGATTAGTCGTAGGGATTTGGAATAGGTGTGAAAGATAACTTTCCAAATTTGCAAACAAACATAGAATCTTGCGTTAGGGAGCATTTAAATCCACTTATTACATTTTGTCCCAGGAAGCCCTTCTAACACAAGGGTCAAGCACAAGGTCGCATTAAGACTAGCAGAGTTACTCACCCTGCTTTGTTGGTCTTGGTGTAGAGGTTGCACGTATTATGGGGGTTGCTTGAGAGGTATACCCATAATGATGAGTGGAAGCCTTTCAAGTTGATTTCGGGCTAAATACCCTGCCTTTGTGCGTGGATCAGACTGTCGACTGTTTCCCCAGGAAACACTGTAGTAATTGGTAACCTTAGTGGCCTATCTTTCTAGGTTCTTTACACAAGGTGACTATGGAGGGGCAAGTCTTCACGGTACCTGGGATCAACGTTGGACAAACCCACTCGGGCTCCTTTGAGGGTATACCCACGATTATGTGTGGGAGCTTGCACCAGGGTGTAAGTCCATTAAGCAGGTCATCAACGTAACTTTTCCACCTTCTCTCTCTTATCCCCTTCTTACTTTGTTCCCGCGACGTTGGATTTCATCACCAACTAGTGCGTTCATTGTGAGAAGGTTTTGTTTGCTTCCTTGCTTACTAGATTTTTAGCGTGTGCTATTTGTTTTCCCTAGCAGACTCTACATTGGATTTATTTAATGGCGTCAATTCCCAGAATGATCAATGAAGGAACCCCTGCTCCAGGGGAACCTTTTGTTTTTCCTTCCTATGTAAACATTGGTCCTCCCCACATTGCTACTTTGAGCCTTCCAGGTCTCACTATTGGATTTCCGGTGTGGTTGTTTTCCACTCAGGTAATCCCGAATGTAGTAAGTGCTTCGGTCGTAAGCACTTCCCCCCAAGAAAATCAACCTCATGTTGATCCTTCATCGTCTTCACCAGTAAGGTATTATTCACCTTCGTCACTTGCAAGGTTGCCTTACGTTCCATCTTCTTCATTGAGTGAAAGTTCTGAAGCTAGTAACTCAATGAATAAGAAGAAGAAGAAAAGGAGGAATAAGAAGAAAAGGAAGAATAAGAAGAATAAAGATAAGCAAGGGTCAAAACCTCCAACCACCGTCAAACATGTTGAAAAACAACCAGTTACCGTTAATCGTGCTGGGAGTGTTGATGATGTCAAAATCGCCCAAACAACAAGTAAGCCCAAGTACCCTTGCAGGCTTTGTAAGGGTAGCCATCTTCTTAAGGATTGCCCTGGTCTACCCAAGGTTATAGAAGTATGGTCTACACATCCTCGCCAACCCATGTCGTTAGTCTCTGAACAACATGTTGATGACTTCTCGTCGACTAGTCACGATATAGTTGGGAAGAAGAAAAGTAGAGCCAAGTTCCCGTGTATGTTATGCAAAGGGAGTCATCTCACTCACCTTTGTCCTCATATGGAAGAAGTCTCGAAATTACTGGAAGACATGACTATTTCACAGCCTCAACTCCCAGCCGCTTATCACAATCCTTCTCTCAACCCACCTATAGTTGATGGAAAGATCATTCCAGTCCCTTCACTGGTCAATCCGGTTGATCATGTCGTCAATATGGTCATGTCCTTAGTTGAACCAGTTGAAAAATTGGTTGATTCGGTACCATCCTTGGTTAATATCGTTCTCCCCTCGGAGAGAGAAACTAAAGAGGTCGATCCAATCCCATCCTCAGTCAATCCCACTCTCCCATTAGAGAGTGTCACCCAAGTGGTCGATCTGTTTCCACCTGTCGATCCCATTCTCCCCTTGGAGAATGAAACCCAAGTGGTTGATCTGATCTCATCATTGGTCAATCCTACTCTCCTGCTAGAGAGTAAACCCGATACTTCCCACGTTTTTTTCATTGATACAGACTCTGTAGTGTTGAGGGGTATTCCTCCTTCTCCCGTGGAACCCCCTCCAAGTTATGAGGCCATCCATTTTGATTGGGGTGTGCTAATTGGACCTCGTCTTCCCTCTTACCTTCCTTTCCAGATTATAGTACCGGTTTATGGTCAGGACATTTCTCAAACATTGATAGATGAAGGTTCATCCGTTAGTATTTTGTCCTCTTTTTCTTGGCAAGCTTTGGGTTGTCCTCCACTTGCACCGGTTACACAGAATTTGTTATCTTTTAACAGAAGAACCAGTCAACCTTTAGGGACCCTTCCTCAGTTTCCTGTAACTTTGGGAGGGAAAATTTTCTTTATTGACGTCATGGTAGTCCAAGACCCCTTGGATTTTGCTTTACTCCTTGGGTGAGATTATGTCTATGCCATGAAAGCTATTGTGTCTACTCTTTTTTGTGTGATATTTTTCCCTCACGATGGAAGGGTTGTGACTGTTGATCAACTTTCATTCATTGACCCTGCCTAGATTGCCTCCATGAATGGTTCTTATATGCAGACGGTATCACCCTCGCCACAGGTCAATTATGTGGCGTTGTCACCCGTGGCTTCAACTTCTGATGACTTAGATCCAGTAGTTGACACAATGATCTCTTCGATAGGGTTGTTAGAGTCTGATCTCTTTACTCCTATCGTAACCCTTGACATGGTGTCCTTATAGAGTGTGTTTCTTCCTTCCAATGAAGACCTCTTGGAATCCATGATTGAGTTTTGTCCCTTGACATGGTGTCATTTTGGAGCATTGTCCTCTTGGAATCCATGATCAAGAAGACTTATGAGGATAGTTTTTGCGTCTCTGAGGCAACCTCGTTAAAAAATGAAACAGAGGTCTTTGAGCATGGTTTTTTTCTTTAAATCTCGTTAAAAAATGAAACCACACGAGGATAGTTTTTGCATCTCTGTGGCAACCTCATTAAAAAATGAAATAGAGGTTACGAGCATAGTTCTTTTTTCTATGTCAAGCTCGTTAAAAAATGAAATAGTTTTTCCCCCTCTCTATTTGAGTCAAGTCCTTCATCTAGTATTTGAAGTTTCATTTCATTCTCCTTTGCAGTTGGATGAAACGAAGCTTGGGGGGAATTTGCCTCAGCCTCTGGACTTCATGCTGAAGTTGAGCCGCTAGCTTCGTAAGCTGGGGGATAAATACCAACCATCCCTGTGTTTTGCATTGGGAAGTCACAAGCATAGTTTTCTATGGTTCAAGCTTGTGTAAAATTGAAACCATTTACCTCAAGCATAGTTTCCTCTGGTTCAAGCTTGTGTAAAAATGAAACTAGGTCCAAGCATAGTTTCCTCTGGTTCAAGCTTGTGTAAAAATGAAACCAGGTCCAAGCATAGTTTTGTTTAGTTTTTAATCTTGTGTAAAAATAAAATCTATCCCAAGCATAGTTTTGTTTTGTTTTGAAGCTTGTGTAAAAATGAAAACAATCCCGAGCTTAGTGTTTGTTCTTTCTCATGCTCGTAAATACATGAGAATAAGTTACCGAGTTTAGTCTTTTTTTTTTCTCATGCTCGTAAATCAATGAGAATGTAACCGAGTATACTTTTATCCCTTTTTCGGACTCATAAGGTTATACAAAAAATGAACCCCCCTGGAGTCCTCTTTAAGATCTTTTCAGACTATCTAAACATGAAAAGATCGTCGAGCGACCTTGCTATTTTCACGCTCGATAAAGTATTTGAAATAAGTGTCTGGTGAGCGATAATTTATCTCTTTTTCGGTCTCGTCCAGACTATATTATGAAAAAGGAACTGAGAGAGTTCTCTTTTAAGTGTTTTTCCAAACTCTATAATCTTTAAAAACCTTCGAGTTTTTGGACTCGTTAAACAAACATTGACAGACCCGTGATGGGACCGAACCACTCCTTCATAGGGTTCGTTAAATATACTCCGAGTGATTCGTCCAAAGGATGAGCTTATATCAACAAGCATATATGTTATCCTTCTCAAGCTTGCATAAAAATAAAGAGGTACTTGCCAGAAATGGTGGGGGGAAATTTGGGAAAGGGATATGTTTCATCTTTGTATTGATTGGCAGTAAGTGTCACTCTTGAACATGACACCCCCTATTCATCATTTGAAGCCGGTTTGGGAAATACATTTGTCTCTCATTCGATTTGTTACAAGGTCATTCCCTATGTCTTTTTTGAGTCAATGCTGCCAAATTATTGGTCGTGTCGTTCATATGTTCAAGAGAAGTCCATCTAAAATCTATATCGAGTCGGCCATCTGCAGTTGTCCATTCTCTCCATGTCGGACTTCCCTGTGTCCAGTTCAATTTGCAAAATACTCTGTTTCACCTTCAAAATATGTTACTCATTTCATGTCATTGATGGGGGATAAATCAAGGCCCTCCTGTGATGAGTTTTGTTCCATCGACTTTAGCTCATTATCCGGAATCAAGACCTAGAAATTCTTTGGTACCTTGGAGCTTGCATGACTCAATGGCAGGTTTCCTTGCTTTCAACAGTGGGTTTACATCATTGACCCCTGATTGAAAGATTCTGTTGGATGTTCGACATCAACTCATTCATTCACACTCGATGGATTGTACTATGGTACCTTGGGAGTCATTGATATCAATCGTGATTTCCCTCACACTTGTTAACGGTTTTATCATTGACCGATAATCAAGTGGTTTATACCATGTTCAACTTCAACTCATGTAATCACATGGTTAGATTCATACTTTGGGGCGACGAGATTGAAGACCCTGGGTATTATCTTTGTGATCCAGGTTGCGATGGAGTATGTATAATTTGCAACACATAGATCCACTGTGTATGTTTCATGGTTATGTCGTCTTGACTTGAAATTTCTCGCATAGATCCATAGTGTATTCCAGTGGCTATGATATATTTTGATGACATGGATCCATAGTGTATGATTGGTGGCCATGACCCATGTCTATAATGTCATTAGTCTATGATCTGAGTATGGGAATTCCTACCTCAGAATTGGTATATATGATATTCTGCAGATGCTTGGGTGTTCTCAGGTTTCCGATTAGATGTGCTCCTGGTTCTCGACACACACATGCAACTTACAAAGTATATCGGTTGTCACTGGTTCCAACCTCATACTTTGGGGGGCATTCTGTTACACAAGATTTTGGTCATCATGATGATGTATTGATAATGGTGTACTCGGGCTCTTCATTAGAACTTTTTCATGAGAAAAGTTACTTTCTTCTCTTTCCAGAAATATCATTTTTGAGGAAGGTTCACAGGATGCTAATACATTTGCCTGCAAGAATGCATGATTCTCGCAGGCTGCCTTAAGCCAGGGTGCGAGGGGTTCACACTGTGTATAATTGCTAGGGTGCAAACACTTTCTAAAGAAAGGAAAAAGATGAATTATCGAAGTTTCTAGAAGGGAATCTTCTATAAGGATGAGATGGCATTCGAATGGTTATCCTAGTACTGGATTCCCAGATATTTTGGGATCATTCTTATCCAAATAACCAATTCATTATCTCCTATATATTGAGGGTATTCTCATGGAAAAGGTTAGAAGCAAACAAGGTTAAGCAAGAATCATTGGAGAATTGGTGAAAGACTGTGTGAAGGATTGATGCTACAACAGCTAAGAACTCCATCAAGTTTATCAAAGGTGGTTGATATTCTTCATACAAGTGAGTAAGTGTGTGTGTTAGAGCCAAGGGCCATCGAAAGGAAGTTTGCAACATCAAGGCTCAGGTTGTAATCTTTATTTTCCATCAATATGATACAGTAATATGTCCCTTTCCCATAAAGATAATTCTACTTTATTATATAACTCCTTGATCATATACATAGATTCACTATTAAATATATTGTTCTTTCTTCACTCTACTTGGTTTGTATCGTTTTTGTCTTGACTGTACGAGAGCATTGGAGTGAAGCGGGAGAAACAAAGACCAACGGAAGTGATTATAAGGTATGAAACTTGTTCTTGCCTCTTAGTTCATTCAATGGTTAGAATCTAGGGAAAGAGTATTATTCTGTCTTGCTTTGTTCTAGATCCAGGTGGATCTAGGGAGATCGGTTTGTGTCCGCACTTACAGATTTATCCAATAACATGCGTCCATTGGGCAGCAGTGCACCTGGGGTTAGATCAATGGGGTGCTTGACCTGGCAATGTAGAGGCACCCCTACAAGGGAGGTGAAGATGTCCTCATACTCCTCCATGACCTTATCCATCTGTTGTTTTCGTGCAATGGGGCCTTGTCTGGAGGTCATGGCCACAGTCTTCCTCTTTCCATGAGGGCGGATCATCAGGAAAACAAATTTCCTGGTTTTGGAAATGAGACTACTGCATTGTTTTGCAGTAACCAAAGAGATGGTGGTAGGCGGTGCTATCTCCGGTATCCTGTACATCTTATTTCCCAAAGTGATAATAACAGCACGAGGCCTGGACTCATACACAACATGTCACTTCCACAAGTATGGTTGGCTTAATAATACATCAGAAACATCAAGAGGAGCAATGTCACATAATACCTCATCTGTGAAGGGCTTGATGCTGTAGAGAAGGCGACATTGTCGACTGACGCGAAGGTCTCGTCCTTGGTGCAACCACCTGATGGTGTATGGTTGTGGGTGTGTTGTGGTCAGCAAGCCCAACCGCTTCACGACCTATACCAAGATGAGGTTCTTCTGTCTCCCGTTGTCGACAATGAACTTCAATGGGGAACCCTTTACCCACATCTTGGAATGGAAGAGACGCTCTGCCTCCTATGGATCTTCTGGTTCCTCCTTCTGGATCTTTGTGGTGGCAATGGTGGCATTGTGCTCCGCATTGATAATCTGCTTCCCCCTGTCATTCCCCTTGTCAGGTTCTGATTTAGAGTCAAATCATGCATCTGATTCAGAATCCTTCAACTAGGCTACCAGTGACTGCTTGGCCCAACACTCACTTGTGTTGTGAGTGGAGCTCTTATGGACCTCACACCACTTCCCCGTGTCCTTTTTTGGCTTCGTGGTGTTGTTCTTTGCTTGCGGCTTTGGCGCGTTGTCCTGGGCTTCCCTGAATTGGCTTGGTCCTTTGTTTTGCAGTTTGGGAGTACCTTTCCCATGCTTCTTATTTACAGACCCAAAGTCTCGCTTCTTCTGTTTGAACTTCTGCTCAATCTTGGCAACATATCGGTATGCCACACCAAGTGAGGAGATGTCGAGGAACTCCATTTCCTCCTGAATGTATATGTGCAGACAACTATGGTACTTTAACACCAAATGTTTCTTTGAATCTTTGATACCCAACTTTGTGCATAGGGTATGAAACAGATTCGTCATCTCATTCACATCGTGGTCCCTTTGTTGCCACAACGTAGTCCATTGTATGTATTTGTCCTCATAGCTCCCCATGGGATAATATTGTTCCTTGATGAAGTCTCGAAAAGAATTCCAAGTGGGTGCAGCCGAGAACAAAGAGGGTTCTCCCTCGCCCTCTTGCTCCGAGTAGGTTTCCCACTAGTCCTTGACATGGGGGAGGGCTTTGAGGAGTGCGAAAATAATCTTTTCTCGGTCAGAAAAGTCATGAACCAAGAAATATCCTTCTAATAGATTCAACCATCTATCTATGACATATGCATCTATTTGGCCGTCAAATATGGGAATGTCAAAGTTTACTTGTACCTTAAAAGGAGTGGCACCTCTAGAGTGGCTTCTGGATTTCGATGCACCGCCAGTTGGAATCCGTTGAAGAATCTGGGCAAAGTTGTCCATCATCGCGTTCCTTTGTTTCTTGAGGGCCTCCTCGAGCAATATTTTGATAGGATATCCTGCTCCCTCATATTTATTTTCTTCCCCCATGGGAAGTCGATGGGGTTTGCGAGGTTGATCTTGCAAAGGCTCAACTAGATCGAGCCCCAACTCCTTATACCCCAATCTCGTGGGGGACATGCAAAGAAGGATCGAGAATGAGAAGACCGCTCTAATACCACTGATCCGGATTTATGTAGGAACACAATGAAATATAGAAATACACATAAACACA